>BPTQ01000008.1:727532-955032 GCA_019973895.1 Chrysanthemum seticuspe | reverse complement strand
CGCACCATCGTCTCTCACCACCAAGCCCGCCGTCGCTCACCACCACAACCGCGCCACCGCCATCTTCTCGTACCACTGCTATCGATTTGAGGTATTTATCATGTAATTTGTATTGATTTGAGATGATTATGGAATTTAAGTTTAGCTGTCAAATTCAAGTTCATATTATTGTTGAAGTAACTTTTTGTTTGTGCTGAATATCTGTTCGACGAAATGTCTGACTTAGTTGTATGTAGTTTTTGCATATAAAATGTTGTGGATTGGAAGTGTCGATCAAGTGTTTGACGAAATGCCTGACTTAGTTATTAGCTCAGTTAATCACATCAGTTAATCACAATTGCTAGATTAAATTTTAGTGAAGCTTAGTGCACGTAATGTTATCGAATTTGTGTTTGTTTAATCGATTATTGCATATGGTTATAATCTGTATTAGTTTGTGTTTTATGATATCAAAATTTTTAGATCTACTTGTATGGATAACTAGTAAGTTTAGTAAGGTGGAGAATTGGATAACTAGTAACTACCATCAGTAGTTCAGTACTAATATATAGAATACATAGAATTGTTTGTAAGTGTTACCTGAGAGGATAAATACACATTGAATCGAGGCTTGTCTCTCGAAAACCTTAAAAGTTGTTGAAAGGTAGTGCTCCAAGATATATCGAGTTTTAAAAGTTCATGTAAACTCTCGAATTGGATGCTTTCACAATGAAAATCGAGAAAGATTCTTTCTTTATGATAAATGGAAGTGCGATGATTGATACTGTATAAAAAACGAAAAGATAAATCGATAGGTGAATGGGAAAGAAAAAAAGGTAACAGATACTCCTATAGTCCTATTTATATGAGTTGTAATGTTTCTTCATGGTTAATCATTACTCCTATTACCTATCTGCTACTAATCCACTATTATATCTATGCAGAAATCATTTCAAGATCTTCTTCGCAAACAGGAAGGTGACAGGGCCATGTGGGAATATCCTTTGCTGTTGCTGGTGTCAACGTCGGATTCATGCTTATTCAGATGCTTGATCTTGAAGCAAGTTTATCACAACTTCATACTTCAATTCTTAGGACTTGGGAATATTACTTCTGCAAGCCATTGTGTTTTAATTTTCCGATGCATAATCATATCAGTTATGTTCCCTTCATTGTTTCTTTGCAGCTTTTTATGAAACCTTATGATTTCTGGTTCTAGATCGTTTTTGAGTTAGGCTATATTTGTACAAGACTTGTTGACTATGTAGGTTAGTGGGGTTTTAGTTAGAACTACATATGGTGTTGGGTAACTACCAAAACAGGTTGTTTCGGGCGTGTTGACCCGAAGAACTTCTTTCCAATTCTTTGATCTTTTTTTCTTCACATATGATAAAGTTGTAAATTATGGTTACAAATTTATATTAGTTCAACCATAATCTAAGTTAACTGAAGCAAGATTTGTAGCCTGTTAGAGATGAAAACATTACTTGAATCCACCCATTCATATGTAATTGCGTTGAAGTAACCACCTCTCATTAGAGTTGGATTAATAATATATATCATAATGGCACCAAAGTAAATTGACTAGTAGACTGGTTGCAGCTCAGTCTTACGATGTTCACCCACAAATTATCGTATTTAAGGGGAAGTATACTAGTTCAATATTTAATGATTTGATAGTTTTTATTATTCAAAAGGTTGGAAGGCATGCAAATCCTATTCTGATAACAGGTTCTGGCCACGATATGCTAAGAACTCCTTGCTGACGGGGTGTCATGTAATCCTATGGCCAAATTTAGTAGTTTACAATTGGGTTATGGGGGTAGGCGGTTCACATCATATGCTTTTTTGTGGGTTTAAGAGTCTGTAATTGGCATGGCACCTTATATGTTGGGACCAGATCAAGTGCCTTGTATAGTTATTCTAGCGAAAAGCAATGTGAAGTCACTAGACTCTAAGGGGTGTTGGTTCCGAGGTCCACGAGTTGGTAATTTCTCATGCCAAATAAAAAACTGAATTTAAATTTGGTTTTGTCCATTTCTTACCTAATATCTGATCTGGAAACTAAACTAAATTCAGATTTCATTTTCTGTTGGTGTTGTGTTTCAGATTTCACATCATTATTATATTGTTTGACTGGAAGTTTATCGCATTTGTAGGGCAACTAAAAGTTCAGTTGGATGTAAGGCGAGTTTGGTAGTGAGTTTTGTTCAATTGTCATTCATTGATGGTGGATATGATTCAAGACATGTTTTATTGCTAATAAACATGATGCCAAAAACTCGAACGTTATGTTTTTTTTTCTTTTTTTCTTTTTTTTTTCTTTTGTGGTTATATTTGTTTCCTTTGACTAGCGAGATACCAAAAATTATATGTTTAAAAGAATCTTATGTTATGCATTCGTAAGTAATATTTGAAATCTTTGTTGTTCAAATTTTTTGTTTTTGATTTTTACCGTAATTATATATTTTGTGAAATTGCTAAATCGTTCTGTAATTATGTGTGCATAACTGACCATCTTTTGCTTTTAAAAGTATATTGGTGGTGACCACCGATTGGTCTCTAAGTTTATTACAAAGTGACCACACATATGGTCACTGATGGGTGTTAACAGTGAGTTAACAGGTCCGTTATCTTTAACAAACCAGTGACCACTTTTATGACCACCGTTATTAGTCACTATCTATCATTTCAGTGACCACCTTCACCTCTCAGTGACTGAATATATCGTCACAGATATAGTGACCATTGTATTATGGTCATTGGTTAGAGACGGATTTTAATTTTTGGTCTCTAAAAAAAATAGTGACGGAGCTATTGTGACGAAAAGTGACCACCCGTGTTTTGGTCACTAAACAACGTTAGTGACCGATTTTATGCTGATAGTGACGATATACCTTGTGTCACTAAATCCAGTTTTTCTTGTAGTGCGAACTCGAACTCGAGCCTAACTTTAACTTTTTATTACCAAACCGTATAAACAAGCTGAGCCCCGAGCTCGAGCTTTTTAGAACTTAAACGAGCCGAGCTCGGGCTCGGGCTCTGGCAAGCTCGGGCTTGGCTCGACTCGACTCGCTTCAACATAAACACCTGCTAGTGTGTGTTGGTTTTTTGCTTCTCACCTCTCTTTCTCTCTCTAACCACACGTCTCTATCTAGCATTAATATACGAGTGTGAATCTTGATATCAAATGGATCCTATAATTGGTACCAAAGCCACATAAAAATATAAGGTTGATTTCATAGCTTAGATAATAGTTTAGATAGTGTTTTTAGTGATTTCGAGACCTAAAACATGAATCGAGAACTTATTAGATCAAATTTGAGATTATGTGGTTAGATTTGTTAAAGTTATCATTTTTATGTTACCTTAGGTCATTATATAAACATCTATCAAAACAAAATTAGAAAAGAATCACTAGATTATAAGTTATGGGTGATTTTAGTGAAAAATTACGTTTTTAAAAGTTTTCGGTAAATTCGAAATTATATGGTACATTAGAAATTTGTCGGTATATCCTTGGAATCTAGGAAAATATCTTAGTTTTTGGTAGCATAAAGTATTCTGTAGACTTTTTCAGTAGCATCAAGTATTTGGTAGATTTTATTCGGTAGAAATTATTCAGTACGTTTAGAAATTATTCGGTAAGATTATTCGTTACGTTTAGAAATTATTTGGTGGAAAGTATTCGGTATGTTTAAAAAATTGAAGCAGTTTTTGTTTTTCAGCCACATAACGTATCTTTATGCAGGATAAGTAGTGGATGATACCATGTTTATATTTCTCATGGTGGAAAAATATTGTTTGAAAATAAGTCGGACTCAAACTTTTGAAAATCAACGGGACTCCATTTTGTCAAAACATATGTCACTCAATCAACGACTACGGTCATCGATTGAAGGGAAGAGTGATTTCTAATTACCTTCAAACGATATTTCATCAAACGAGTTCATTTGTACGTTATGAAGTGGTGATCTAAAGTTTTGATGTTATGTGTCAGGGTATGATTTTTCGCTAAACTTAAAGATCTTTCAAAATAAAAAATTTTCTTTTACTTAAAGAGCTCTTAAAATTATCGTACCTGACACTAACAATCTTAAATATCAAAAATTGTTCCTTATCAGTTAATTTCAAAATCAAGCCACATATTTCCCCAAAATTTTATAAATCATTTAAATCAATTACGATTACAAATCTCAAAAGGTTTGAAATTTTTGATCGGGGGAGAGATTGTGATTTAAATCTCAAATCTGATAAAAGGGTGATTGTTTCAGACTTTTAAAGACACTCATTCCTCCATGTGCTAAACGATTTCAAATACACAATGCACATGTTGAGGGGGGGCATTTATCCAAAAACTAAAAGAGCATTTAAATCAGGCCACATTTTCTCCCATGTTTTATAAACCTATTTAAATCACTTGGGATCCCAAATCTCAAAGGGTTTGATATTTTTGATTGGGGGAGAGAATGTGATTTAAATATGAAATCTGATAAAAAGTGATCGTTTTGATTCAAAGTGCAGGTTCTTTCTAATATGTGCTAAACTCTTTAGAATATCGATGCACATATTGAGGGGGAGCGATTAAAAGAAAGCCACATCTATCCTCAAAATCTTTCTCTAAAGTCTTTAAAACTAGATTTGATAGGGGTAGAGATGGTGATCATTTTAGCAAAACTAAATCATGACGAAACCATGAGACAAGAGTAATTGGATCTTTCCTCCATGTGTCAAACGATTTCTAATACTAGATGCACATGTTAAGAGGGAGCATTTCTAAATGATCAAAAACAATAAAGGTACAAAATGCTTTGATTCTATATCATAAGTACCTTGATTGATTTTTCAAATGGTTTTTCATTTGGTTTCAAGGCGGAAAGACCTGTACCACAAGACCGACCATTTTACTTTATGTATTGGAGTTATAAGGATGGTAAGGTTAGGTATTAGTTCCCATGATCCCACCAGAGCTGGAGGGATATACCCAGGGACAATCCACTAGATAGTGTATAAGTCCTTAGGTATGATGAAAAAAGGAGAAAAGTGAGAATAAGGGAAGAGTGATGACTGAGATACAGTTAGGACAGGAACAAACCCAACAAGGTTCTAGTAATGAAATCTCGGTAAGCCCTGAAGGGGTTGAATAATGAAAACGAAATGAAAAGTGAAAAAAGGTGAAAAGAAATAGCCCTCTAATAATTCAACCTTAGGGAAGAAATCGGGTTCAATACATATGTTACTGGTGGTTACTAAAGTAACGCCGGTATTGAAGACAAGACGCCTTGGACCCAGTGATGCACTGCACTAAACTTACCAAGCTACTCAAGTTCTCTTAAAAGGACTTGTTTCATTCTCACGGGGAATCTACTTAATCTATCGACCGTATCTTAGAGATGGTTGATATTTAAGAAGGAGACCCTCTCCCTAGTCTCCGAATAGGATACCAAAATGCACTATTGAGTCTAGAGCCAAGAGATCATTCAATAAATCTCATTAGGATACACAATTTGTGGAGACTCGCTGTTTCAAACAATGTAGAAAGTAAGAATATATATTGAGAGTTCTACGCACTATCCTTGTAGTATTTGCCAGAACATCTGAGTGATACTTAAATTATTCACGATGAAGATGGAAATCATTCTAGAGCCAACATCAAACAAGCTTGTGGAAAACTAGAAGGGGGGTTGAATACTTTTGCCGATTTTAAGTTTATTTCAAAAACTTTTAGATCCGATATTATGTGAAATCGTAAGGATGTTGAGAACGTATAGATCTAATGATAATGCAAGCAAATAAATAAAGTTAAGGGATAGAAATGACATAACCGATTTATAGTGGTTCGGCTACAAGGACACCTTCCTTGCCCTACTCCACTCCCCGAGTCACCTACTCGAGAGTTCAAGCACTATATCAACAGAGTCCTTCACTTGGCGGAGAAGCCTTCACAACGTTGCTTACACTTTTTCCGGTACAAAGCTAGATACCGAGTCCGTAGCACGGTGGACCAAACCAACACAACTATTACACAACAAATATGTGAAATATCAAATACAAGATCTTCGCTACAGAAATCTTGCGGAGTGACAAATCAATCAAGGACCCCTTGCTTGGATGACTTGTAGAATGCTCGTGATCTCGCCTTAGAGAAGGACCTATATGAGGATCACAAATAGAAAGAAAGAAGAACAACTCTCTAGATCAAGTGATCTATATGTTAGATGGGAATGAGAGTGTGTGAGAGATTTAGTAAGAAGAGGGGTAAGTTAGAATGAAGAAATGGCTCTCTATTTATAGGCAAAATTCTTCACTGTTCCCCGGATCCCACGGATCCCTTCCACTTAGGATCCGTCTAGTGTAAACCTAGGGATCCGTGGAACGCTCCTCTTTGCCCATGGGTTTTTTTGGTTATGGGTCATGGGTTATGGGTTGGTCCATGGGTTTTCTTTAGATTCAATGTATCTAAGTATACATTGTATCTAGTCTTCTTGGGTATGGGTTAAGATCCATGGATTATGGTTTTTACCCATCCTAATAAACTATTACAACAAATGCTTAATTACTACATTTTTGTATTTAAATGGCTATATGTAAATGCTTTACAAATATAACATGTATCCTTATAATTATACTTAAGACAATATTATATTTGCTATCAACAAAACACAAAGAGATCGCAAAATATTAATAAACATTTTTACGGTTTATTTGTATTAACAATCTCCCCCTTTTTGTTGATGACAAAACATAATGTTATGATGAGCAAAAACTTAAGAATAGATGTAAGTTTTGAAAGCCCCTAAGTTTTACTTCTTCTCCCCCTTTTTTTCGAAACAAAAAGTTAACCCTTGGAGGAAAAAGTAGTCTACGTATTTCTTACTCCCCCTTGATGGTAGCTCCCCCTTGTTTGGGGCGTCAAGTGAATAAAAATCCTACAAAAAGAAAGGTTATTAACATGCTTAAATAATCTTGTGGTTGCCGAGAATCAAGATTGGGAGCCAAGGTATGTAAATAAGGCCTTGTAATAAAACAACAAATTGTAGTGGTATTTATGCCACTTACAAGCATGTAAAAATAAGAACAAGACTTGTTCTTGAAAATGACTTCAAAATAAAAATAATACTAAAAAGTGAAAAATAGTAGGAGTGATTCCTTCCATGCTTGCATAAGGTTATGGATGGAGGTTTTGATGAGTAATGGTATTGATGTGATCAAGAATGAGGTTGAGTATGAAACGCATTTCTTCCCTAACTTCTATTGCAATTTCCCTAGTGGATTGGCAATGTTCACAATGTAAATGATGTGGGTAATGAGTGCGGAAGTTTTTCGGGTTGTTTTGATTTGAGTTATGCGGAAGTTGTGGTGGAAAAATTGGAAAATATGGATCAATATCCGGAATGTTTGTAAATGGTGGTGGAAAAGAACCTAGATGTTCTTGTGATGTGATGGGAGCTAGTGGTGGTGATGTTTCAAGATCTTGAAATATAGTATTTGGAGATGTGGGGGGTGTTGAAAAGACTAATTCTTTTTCTTTCGGTTGGTTAGATCTTGTTGGAGTCTTAAGGAGTTCCAAAAGAGTTATTTTAGGTGGTGATGAAGTTGGTGTACTTGTTGGTGATGAGGGAGGTGCTATAATGGAAGCATCTTGTGGTGAGTTATTTGATGAGGATGAACCATTCGAGGTTGGTTTTGTTAAACAACAAGATCGTATGCTAATCCGTGCGGATATCCTAGAGTTTGATTGTGGTATTTTGGATGGTGGTAGTACAAAGGTTTGGGTATCATGAGAGTGATTGTTTGTACTAGGTGATTCATCTAATGGGTTTTTGGATGACATGGTGTGTTGTGTATGTGAGGATGAGATGGATTATGCAAGCATTTTGGGAGTTCTAATATATAGAGAAAAACAAAGCATTGTAATGAATGCTTGACCCAAAATGTGGATTAAAATCTAATGATTAGATATGAATTCAAGGCATGTGATCATGAGAATACAAGCATTAAAGAGCATACTCCCAAAAAAAATGAAACAAATGTGGATTTTTCATCCAAAGTGAAAAAATAGAAGGTAAAATCAGCTTCTGTTACACGGTTCCCACGGATTCTTCCCTTGAGGGATCCGTCCATCATGAAGGCTGGGATCCGTGGGTCTGGTGATTCAGGCAGCACAAAATTTTCCTTTTGGAAACATTTTTGCCTATTGTGTGCCTATATGCAAACTATTTGGAGTTGCGGTTATCTCGACCCCTAAAAAGAAATAGAAAATAAACTAGAAGTATAAAAACATCCTATTGAGATAACCCGGAAACACATATTTAGTACATGAGTACGCAATTTTGTGTTATCAATGCTCCTAATTCATTGTTGCTTAAATGAATGTACCCGAAAACACATATTACTTATGTGTCCCCTTTAGCATTCAAAAGACATGAGATGCAATGAAAATAGGTTTTTACTTTGTATTAATAATGAAAAAGCGATTTGTCCTAGACGTGAGAAATTGCTTTTGTGAAATTGATACGGGAAGGTATCATCTTTTTAGAAAACATTGTGAAAGTAGGTTTTCTTTGAAAATGTGTAAAGAAAAATAAGAAAGCTATAAGTGGAAAAGTCATCTTGGGTTTTGAAAATTCCCATAATGTTTGTGAGTTATGCGTGAAATAGAGATCCTATACTCAGAAAGAAGAAGGCTAGTGTTTACATACCTTGTAGAGTCAAATAAGTTACGACATATGTTCTATTAGACCAAGACCAAGACGAAGTAGGTTGAATTGTTCCTGCTTCAACAGTTTGGTGAGGACGTCGGCTATGTTATCTTCGGATGCTACCTTATCAATAGAAATGTTCCCCTTTTGAACATTGTCTCTTAAGAAGTGGTGACGAATCTCTATATGCTTTATGCGAGAATGCAATACCGGATTCTTGCTTAAATCGATGGCACCTTTGTTGTCACATAGGATGGCTATGTCGCTTAGATGAATGTCGTAGTCTACTAACACTTGTTTCATCCATAGTGCTTGTTGGCATGCTTTGCCCGCGGAGACGTACTCGGCTTCGGTTGTTGATATTGCTAGTGCCGTTTGTTTCTTAGAAAACCAAGACGTTAAACAACATCCCATGAAAGTACACACCCCACTTGTACTTTTTCTATCAACGGAATCACCTGCATGGTCAGAATCTGCATATACAATTGTTTCTACTCCCGTGTCCTTACGATACCATAATCCTAATTGTGTTGTACCCTTAATGTATCTAAATATTCTTTTTACGGCTTCTAGGTGTGATGTTTTGGGGTCTTCTTGAAACCTAGCACATAAGAAAACACTAAACATGATATCCGGCCTACTTGCCGTGAGGTAGAGAAGACTACCTATCATGCCACGATATTTAGTATTATCTACGAATTCGCCGTCTTAATCTTTTGTGAGTTTGGTGTCGGATGACATTGGTGTCCTAATTGGTTTCGACTCTTCTAGACCAAATTTCTTTAACATCTCCTTTATGTATTTAGATTGATTAAAGAAGATACCATCTTCTACTTGTTTAATTTGTAGACCAAGAAAGAAACTAAGTTCTCCCATCATACTCATTTCGAACTCGTCATGCATGATTTTAGAGAAATCATCACACATGTATTGACAAGTGGATCCGAATATAATATCATCTACATATATTTGCACTATGATTATATGTGACTCTCTTTTCTTAGTAAAATGTGTGTTGTCAACTAACCCCATGGTATAGTTGTGTTTAATTAAAAAGGACTTGAGTCTATCATACCAAGCTTTTGGAGCTTGTTTAAGACCATAAAGGGCTTTCTTTAATTTATATACATGTTTGGGTTTTTCAAAATCGATGAAGCCCGGAGGTTGAGCTACATATACTTCTTCATTATGAAACCATTTAGAAAAGCGCTTTTGACATCCATTTGATAAAGCTTTAGATCATTAGCACAAGCATACGCAAGAAGTATTCTTATAGACTCTAATCTAGCCACGGGGGCATAGGTCTCATCAAAGTCTATTCCTTCTTGTTGGTTATACCCTTGGGCAACGAATCTAGCCTTGTTCCTAGACACTACTCCGTTTGCATCTATTTGTTTTTATAAACCCATTTTGTTCCTATTATGGTTTGATTACTAGGTGGAGGGACAAGTGTCCAAACATCATTAGAATCGAATTGATTTAGTTCTTCTTGCATAGCAATTACCCAACTTTCATCTTTTATGGCTTCTTGTGTGTTCTTAGGTTCTATGGTTGAAACGAAACAAAACAAGCTACTTTGGTTTTGAACTTGAGACCTTAATGTTCGTTCGTTTAGCTTTCCTATGACCTTATCTACGGGGTGATCTTTGGACTTGATGTAGTACTAAAACAAGATAACACAAATTGATCCTGTTGATTCACACGAATGCCAGGAACAACTCTTCCAATAATCGTTGATTCACTGAATACCGATTACTAGGATAATTCTTAGCAAAAAGCTGCCAAAAATAGACTTTTCATATTTCTTGGAACTGATTATCCCACATTACAAAGGAACTATTAAATAGGACTACAAAACAGAAACGGGCCTTAAAAGACAAACGGGCCGAAAGTTATTACAAAAACAAAGTCCAAAAAAGACCCGAAAAAACACTAAAATGCAAATAACTCATAAAATAGAGTGTTTCGGGGCTCGGAAGTTCTGGAAACCGACGAAGTCAGTTTCCCATCATGAGCTCCTCGTTCCAAGCTTCGATTTGACTGGTAATTCGCCTAAAACGGAGCCCCGTAGCCCAAGTTATGCCCATTTTAGTGAGGCCCCTTTTGTCACACAATCTTGGGCCTCCAGAAACATCATGGCCTGTTCATCAACACTTGGGCCCACATCAGGACTCTTTAATGTTTATGATTTCACCGTTTAGAGGTTCTTCTTCTTCATTTATCTTTTTCTTTATTACTATAGCTTCACTTTCTATGATCTCGTCATCGACAAGAGGTGGAGAGGGTTTGGGTGGACTTTCATCGAATTTTATGTTTAATGACTCTTCTACCTTCATTGTTTCTTTGTTTAGTATGACGTAAGCTTTGCTATTTGGCGAGTAACCCAGAAAGATACCTTTGGTTGATTTAGGATCAAATTTTGTAAGGTAATCTTTAGTGTTAAGAATAAAACATTTGCTTCCAAAGACTCTAAAGTGATTTAACGTAGGCTTTTTGCCTCAGAGTAACTCATATGGAGTTTTACTTAAGATTGGTCTAATTAAGACTCGATTGAGTATGTACGTTGAAGTATCAACGGCATTACACCAAAATTTTTGAGGTATGGATTGTTCATTAAGCATGGTTCTACTCATTTCTTGAAGGGTTCTATTCTTTATTTCTACTACCCCATTCGATTGTGGAGTGCGTGGAGCCGAGAAGTTGTGAGTAATACCATTAGCGTCACAAAAGGCTCCAAATTGCACTTCATTATCGAATTCCCTACCATGATCCGTCCCAATGGACACTATAGGACTTCCTAGTTGTCTTTGGATCTTTTTGCTTAATGTTTCAAAATAATTAAAGGTTTCCGTTTTGTTCTTTAAAAATTTTGTCCATGTATACCTAGAGTAGTCATCCACTATTACCAAAGTGCAATAGTTGCCTCCATAACTTTGGATAGCGGATGGACCAAATAAATCCATATGTAGTAATTCTAGACACCTAGTTGTGGACACCATGTTTTTAGCTTTATTACTCGAATGAGCTTGTTTTCCTACAAGCATCACAAAAATGATGTTCATATTTTAACTTAGGTAGATCTTTTACTAGATCTTTGGATGATAGCGATTGAAGAAGTCGCATGTTGGCGTGACCCAATCTTCGATGCCATAAGGTCGAAGTATCATCCATAGAGGTAAGACATAGTTTGTCTTTAGGTTCATTATCGATTTTAATGACATAGACTCCATGTTTCCTAATTCCTCTTCCTATGGTTATGCCATTCTTAAGTATCTTACTACCGGTTTCAGTAAAAAGTACATTGCACTTTTTATCACATATTTGTCCTATACTTAAGAGGTTAAAGTTTAGGTTTTCTACGTGACACACATCGTTAATGGTTAGAGATTTGTTAGAAATCATACCTTTACCGATGATTCTACTTTTTCTATTTCCAAACACCACATTACCTCCATTTACGGATTCATATGTGGAGAATAGATCCCTATTGCCGGTCATGTGCCTCGTGCACCCGCTATCCTTGACCCATTCATCGGGGTCTAGGTCGACCTTTAAGCACACCTAAAACAATAATAAACTCAAAAGTTTGGTCCCCATTTGTTCATGGGTCCATTAGTGTTAAACATTCCATTCATGTTAGACATGTATGGATAAGATGAGTATGCATTCCATGGAGCAAAGTTTTGAAAAGGAAAACCGTTTTGTATATTAGAGTTCCATCCCATTTGATGGTTACTTCTTGGATAAACGTTATTAGGTCTCCTAGATGCATTATGTTTTGAAAAGGATGGTGCTTTGTTTCTTGCAAAAGTAGGATTATATTTTGGAGGTGCATTATTACCACTAGTTGATGCAGCAGGTCCACGGATCCCTGTCTGTACACTAGCCGGTTCCCTTTTTAGGGGATCCGTGGGATCCGCCACAACAGTGGCTGGTTTTTCTAGTTCTTTAACAAATTTTGTTTCTTTACTTTCACTAGTTGATGGATCAAGTTGTTGAATACCTAGATCCTTTTGGTTGTTACCGGTTTTAACACCATCGAGTATTGTATCTAAGGTGTTCGTACTCATTCTAGCAATTTTAGAATCTAAATGATCAACTAGTGTTTGAAGTTGAACACAAAGTTCACATTCACCACTTGCTATTTCACCCTTTTCTAAACGTTTTAGTCTTGCTTTTATTTCTATGACTTCTTTATCTAAACGTTGATTTTGACTCTTTAAAAGCTTATTTTTGTTAATTAGTTTTAAGCTAATATTGCATAGTTTGTCATATTCATTATGCAATGAGTCCTCATCAAGTGATGAACTACTATAGTATTCGTGACATACCTCGTCATTTGCCATGAGACAAATTTCTTCGTCCTCCTCGTCGCTCATTCCCCAGGTGCCGCTCACGAACGCCTTTTGATCATCCCGTTTGGGACACTTACTAATAAAGTGGTTTGGGTCCCCACATTTAAAGCAGGTACGATCATCTTTTGGCTTTTCTTCCTCTTTGCTTTTTCTGATCATACGGTTGTTTGACGTATCTTCCCTTTCTTCTAAAGAACTTTTTAAAGTCCCTTACCGCCATAGCGTACTCCTCGTCGTCACTACCCGAGTAGGAGTTCTCTTCATCGCTTGAAGCCTTTTTGGCTTTTAAGGAAAGAGATTTGTGTTTCTCTTTTACCTTTGAGGCTTTGGAGTCTTTAGCAAGAACAAGCTCGTAGACTTTTAGATTGCCTATGAGTTCATCGAGGGTGAGAGTTGTCAAATCTTTTGACTCTTCGATCGCCGTCACCTTAGATCTCCACTTCGATGGAAGTGCCCTTAGATATCTCCTAACATGGTTACGGCTAGAAAATGTTTCATCAAGTGCTTGTAAAGATGTAATAATAGTATTAAAGTTAGCAAATGAATGATCTATAGTTTCCTCATCCGATATTGAAAATTGTTCATATTGTTGAACAAATAAATCAATTTTATTATTTTTAACTTGTTCGTTGCCTTGATGAGTTACAACTAAAGAATTCCAAATTTCTTTAGAGGTTTTGAGCAAAGAAATTCTTTCAAATTCCTTTTTCGGTAAAGCATTATATAAAACCATTTTTGCTTCACTATTTTTAGAAAGCTTTTTCTTCATTTTATCATTTAGTTTATCATGAGGTATGTTAACTAAATTTCCCTTATCATCATTTGAGGTAGCCTCAAAATCACCTTCAACAATGATGTACCAAAGATCAATATCTTTAGACTTCACATATGTTTCGAATCTATTTTTCCAATATATAAAACCATTAGTTTCAAGTAGTGGTGGTCGTTGCATAGATTGCCCTTCCTTATAACTTTCAGAACCCATAGTGATCGAAAAGTTTTTAAAATACAATTTTACTTTAAAACTTTTATAAACTTAGCTCTTGATGCCAATTGTGGAAAACTAGAAGGGGGGGGGGGGGGGTTGAATAGTTTTGCAGATTTTAAGTTTATTTCAAAAACTCTTAGATCCGATATTATGTGAAATCGTAAGGATGTTGAGAACGTATAGATCTAATGATAATGCAAGCAAATAAATAAAGTTAAGGGATAGAAATGACACAACCGATTTATAGTGGTTCGGCTACAAGGACACCTTCTTTGCCCTACTCCACTCCCCGAGTCACCTACTCGAGAGTTCAAGCACTATGTCAACAAACTCATTCACTTGGCAGAGAAGCCTTCACAACGTTGCTTACACTTTTTCCGGTACAAAGCTAGATACCGAGTCCGTAGCACGGTGGACCAAACCAACACAACTATTACACAACAAATATGTGAAATATCAAATACAAGATCTTCGCTTTAGAAATCTTGCGGAGTGACAAATCAATCAAGGACCCCTTGCTTGGATGACTTGTAGAATGCTCGTGATCTCGCCTTAGAGAAGGACCTATATGAGGATCACAAATAGAAAGAAAGAAGAACAACTCTCTAGATCAAGTGATCTATATGTTAGAAGGGAATGAGAGTGTATGAGAGATTTAGTAAGAAAAGGGGTAAGTTAGAATGAAGAAATGGCTCTCTATTTATAGGCAAAATTCTTCACTGTTCCCCGGATCTCACGGATCCCTTCCACTTGGGATCCATCTAGTGTAAACCTAGGGATCCGTGGAATGCTCCTCTTTGCCCATGGGTTTTTTGGTTATGGGTCATGGGTTATGGGTTGGTCCATGGGTTTTCTTTAGATTCAATGTATCTAAGTATACATTGTATCTAGTCTTCTTGGGTATGGGTTAAGATCCATGGGTTATGGTCCATGGGTTATGGTTTTTACCCATCCTAATAAACTATTACAACAAATGCTTAATTACTACATTTTTGTATTTAAATGGCTATATGTAAATGCTTTACAAAAATAACATGTATCCTTATAATTATACTTAAGACAACATTATATTTGTTATCAACAAAACACAAAGAGATCGCAAAATATTAATAAACGTTTTTACGGTTTATTTGTATTAACAAAGCTCTTGGTGGGTGACATGTGAGATCCATCATGGAGCGATTCACTCTTCAATAAACCTTGGTCTAGGAAATGAGTTGACGAATGCTTTTGAAAAACCTTTCGATGTGCTCTACAATTCTTTTCTCTAAGCACATCGACTGCACGATAATTTCACAAACAAAAGTATTTATGATTGAAACTTGATTTCTTCTCATAAAACCTTTGTCGTATTACAAAACTCTCTTTCTTCAAGCAATACGCGATTGCTTTCAAATCAAATTTTCATCAATCAGTGAATCTCAATTCGCTGGTTCACTCACTCCGTGTTGTCTACTTTGGGACGCTCCGGTTTGAGAACGACTAGATCATGCTGCGAAACCCTGTCAAGGAGATTCTTAGGAATTCTACCTGATCACAGGCAGTATTTATACTGATTAATGGAGAACCGTGGTTCTTGCAACCATATTCAACGAAAGTGAACAAAGATACTTTCGTGTGATTAATTGCTAACCGTTATTTGCAGGAACATTTGACGGTTGCAGCTGATCGATATCTAGAAGTCAATTTATAACCGCATGCTCACAGCACACACTCATATTTGAAGAAAATCATGACAATAAAAAACGTACAACAATGCTTCCGCAACTCAGATGCAAGATGTCATGATCCAAAACGTGTGAGCATGTCGGTCCAAAATTCACAATATCACATGGAGGCGATACAACAAAGGATGATTTAGAGATTTACTGTGGCTGATGATCTCGAAGAAAGCTCAAAGATCACAAATTCATGGAAAAATCAAAGACCTCCACTGAAAGTACAATGTATGAGGACTTTGAAGAATCACTACTAAAGCACAAAGATTACGGAAGTTAAAGAATCAAAGTCTAAGAGCTCTGAACTCAACATCATGATTAGATGCTTGGATGCAAATTGTAATTTATGGAGTGACCTCCCTTTGGAGGAGATTGTTAGGATTTGGAAAATCCATTTAGAAGAGTCGGTGATGCAGGATTTACTGATCAGGTTTTAATATTTATAAAGTCTCGTTATACCTATGGTCTACCCTAATGCACTAACGGGTAGTGTACCCAGCCTTGTGTAGTATAGTATTCGATAAAACCGAGGTCGTCCCAAGAGCTATGTGTGTTGGATTATTACTAAGTCTAGGTGTCACAGATTAAATATAATTTCGATAAGGAATTAATTAATTAACTAATAAAGCAAATAAAGGCAAAGGTTCAATCAATAGAGGAGAGTGGTGCTAACCTAATTAATCATCCTAGCTAGTAATGTCTACGTCTAATTACTTCCAATTACTTCAGGTGGGGTCAAAGTCGAGAGGACAACATTTGGTCAATTCGCCCTAACCTATCAGCAAAGATGCCACCACTGGTGAAGTCAGGTGTCCCCTCATAAGTCCAGTTTTTCCTGGTCCCCTAAGCCGAGTCATTAAGTACCGCTACATGCTAGACTTATAATAGTGAGTGCCCGGGCATTAGCAACTTAAACACTCACCCCCTAATTCTTAAGTTCATCCAAACGGTAGGTGATCAGTTGGTCAAATCGCACAAGTAGAAAGGGTTGTCAGTTGGTCATATCTTACCCTTCCCGTCTCAGTCCGCTCACCTTGGGTCAGTTGGTCATATCTCCTAGGCAATTGGCCTCTACCGCCATTCAAAACTACCGAAACAAGGGTAGCTACCAATAAACTATGCATGCATACACTTAGAAATAATTATGCGGAAGTAAAGTAAACGCAGACAAAACAATTAAGGAATCATAACTAGGCCAGCACCAGGAGGTGCTTAGCCGCTCATATTAACCATACAAATCAATTCAATATTCAAAGTTACGAAATACATGAATCGAAAGTAAAAAAAATATAAAATGCTAATGCTTATCGTTAGGGAGTGATTTCTTCCTTGGAGACAGCTCCGTATGCTCCTCTAGACCTGCCTTTGGCTTCTTCCCACGTTCTGTGGTTTTGGTGTGTGAAATGGGATGCTTTGAAATGCTGGAAATCGTGGGGTATTTATAAGCCAGATCTGGGTTACAGCGTAACTAATAGAATGGTTACGCTGTAATCCTCTATTTCACGTAATTTGCACTAGATCTGCTGGTTACGGCATAACCTTAGAAGTAGTTATGCCGTATCTTCAATAATTCATAGTTACGCCGGAGTTAATGCAAGAGTTACGGCGTAGTTATCAGCGGCGTGGATCCTCATTTGACCTAATATAGTTACGTCGTAGTCTTTTGGTAGAGCTACGCCGTAGTCTTCTGATGAGTTGGCTTTCTGAGTCACACTTTAGTTACGGCGTAATGTGAGAGATGAGTTACGCCGTAACTTCTTCAAAGTGAGCATACTGTAATAAATATTTGATAATTCTCTAATTCCGCGTCTCTTAAGCTCCGATGCTCGTAATTTACCTGAAAGTGGAAAACAATAGAAAACAAGCGTAAATCCATATAAATGATATAAATTACAAGCATTATCGGGGGAAATTGACACTTAATATTCAGGATTATTTGATGTTATTGATACGCTTACGCAACGCGTTCGGGGTCAAAGGAACTTCCTTTTTGTCGAGTAAGTCTTTCAACACCCTAGGCAGTGAACCTAATCGTTGTAGTGTAGTATTAGGGTAAGCCACGGGTATTGATATCGTTCTCTAGGGGAATAGGAATGCTAGTGAGAAGTTACTACGCTAAGGTTGGGGTTGAGGAAGATTATTTTTTATCTTGCTTTATATTTTTTAGAAAATGGAAAGGTACGAATCTCCGGGTTTGGATTTGGGGGTTTTGGTATTTCTACCGATTACTCTACTTATCTATTCCAATTAACTATTCTAAGGGTAATCTATGTCTATTGTTGTGTGCTCGTATGATGATTAAAAATGTGTTTACTTAGATTTTAATACTCCCTAGTTATCTCCTATTGATGGTTAAATTTTCACGTCCTTATTCTTACCGCGTTGTGTTTCTAAGGTCGTAGGGTATGCGTTTATCCCTAACTCTTTGAAGCTACCAAAGGTTAATGACTACGAAATCTCTAGGATTCATAAACTTAACACTAAGGTATTCTTTGGATGTTTAGCCTATAATTCCACTAGTAACTATATGCTAAGGTTCAACAAAGATTAATCAAGCATTAATAACACAACGAATGACCTATCGCAATACTAGGTCAATCAAAATTAAGATAAGAGACAACCAATCAATATTCAATAACTAGGTTTCATATTACCTAAGCAAACACATAAGTAATTTAGCCAGACATGGAGAACATGCAAGCATACACACAATCAATTGAAGACATAATTGAATCAATGAAGTAAAAAACTTATCTTGATGTAAAATAGGGTATGGAACCCTAAAATACTGTACAAGATAGCATTGGTTCGGTTTAGGTTTTTACTCCACAAAACTACACACCTAAAACTGAAAAATTCGGATTCTATATATAGTGTTACAAACTGCGACGACGTCACTCTTTAATTGTGACGCCGTCGGGTCGCCGTCATTAGGTTTTCGTCTTGGCCACTATATCATTGTGATGGCATCACCTTATGCCTGTGACGCCGTCGCCTTCAGTCTCTGACGCCGTCTGGATCAAATCTAGGCCGTCTGAGCTACGACGCCCTACTCTTTTAAAACCTGATGCCGTCACTTGTAAATAAGCAATTTGGCTACTAAATCGTCACAAAACATGTTGCGACGGCGTCGCAGTTGAACGCTGACGCTGTCCCCTTCAGTTCCAGCAGCTTGAGTGTCTCGATTCTTGACTTTGGCCATTTTCTTCGTATATTATCGCCTTTTCGTCCGAATAAGTGTCATTCCAGCAATTTGCCTTCAAGAGACCTAAAAAGTGAAAAGGAACGAAATTAAGTAATAACGGATACAAAAGTGATCAATTAAGGGCTTAAATGACCCCTCAAAAAGGTACCTTTTAAATCCTTCTCAAATATCCCTACACTTGGTATTTGCTTGTCCTCAAGCAAATGTGCTTTTAACCAATTAATTTATAAGTTAGGGGTCATGAAGCATTAGTTCAGAACGATTCACAACACATATAAGCCTCGCAAAAGTCATAAAAAGCACAGAAATTACATACTAGCACCTCACATGGGGTCTTTGGATACTCACATCTCTCGGGTGTATATGAAATATAACAAGTTGGAAATGGAAGATAAACACTCATTAACCGGTCCTAGTACATAGATTACCAAAGGCTTGAGACTAGATCAAACCTCCATCGCTTTGGCGTAAGCACCTAGGAAAGACTATCCAAGAGGTCTTTTAAAAAACATAAAAAAGGGACAAAAACGTATGAAACATAGAAAAACGAGCAAAAACATAAGAAAAATGGACGAAAATGTATGAAAACAATAAAAACCGGATGAAAACGTAAGAAAACATAAGAAAATAGGCAAAAACGTAAGAAAAACGGATAAAAACGTATGAAAACGTATAAAAACGGTTGAAAATGAATAAAAACGTAAAAAGGGGATGAAAACGGACGAAACCGTAAAACAAAAGGGACGAAAATTGGACGAAAAAGTTAGAAAACCGACGAAAACTGTAAAAAGGGGATGAAAACGGACGAAACTTGTGTAGTTGAGTACCTTAGATGACAGAAATGAAACATTAGTGACTTAGGACAAATTTTTCGCAAAGTTTAGTGACCTATTTGTATAGGTATCCTACGTGGCATACTACAACCGGTTGCCCTTCCATATAGTGACTAGGGTGGCACATATAAAAAGGTTTAGTAACATATGTGAAAAACCCGTGAAGTGTAGTAACCTAAATGACAGAAGATAAACATTAGTGACTTAGGACAAATTTTTTTGAAAGTTTAGTAACTTCTTTGTATATTAACCCTTTTAGAATTTATGGAAAGGTTTAAAGACTATTTTATATTTTAATAAAACTTAAAGGGGCACTCTTGACTAGTTAGAAACTATACATTAGATGAATAGTAGTTTCTAAGAGCAAAAAGTGTAGCGACTAGACCAGCTCGCCACTCCTACATGTACTTCAAACGGCCCTTTTTGCTTGCTCTTTACCACACCAGCCCCCTCTTCGTTTACTCTTCGCCGTTCAAACGGAGAAGAAGAACACAAAAGAATTTTGCAGCCTTTTTTTATTTTTGTTTTTAAGTGTGTATAAATAAGAAATGTATTAAGAAATAAATAAAATTTGGGGTACGTGGGGCCCATATAAAGAGTTTATTTTGTGTTATGAGTGAGGGGATATTTTAAAATGGGACAATTAAAGTGATGTGGCACCCGGTGGGCCCAAATAAAAAGTTGAGGTGCTTCACCACACCTTTTGCTCTAACATTCGTAAAATGTTAGTATTGAAATATGAGTTTTTATATATAAATTGAAGGGATAATACCTTTAAAAAGTATCCTACTTGTTCAAAAATAGTATTTTGAGAAACGAACAAAAAAAAATGCTTTTCTGAGTACTAATGTTAACACTTTTGTCTTTATGTGAGTAGTAACAACATGTGATGACCATTTTACCTGTGGATTTTTGAAAATTGCATCTACCGTCCCTAAGGTAAATTACATAAATAGTCTCTATTAATTAGCGAAAATTTCATCAATTATGCCATATATATATATATATATATATATATATATATATATATATATATTTATATATATATATATATATATATATATATATATATATATATATATATATATATATATATTATATATAACAGGAGGCATTTGGCATTAATGCCACCTCAATGCCACCTCATTGCCACCTCAATGCCACCTCAATGCCACCTAGCATTTTTGTGCCAACTAAGCAATTAATTGTTAATTTTCGTTTTTTTTTTTTTTTTTTTTTTTTTTTGTTAATTTTCGGATTTTTTTTAAAGCATTTTTGAAAATTGTTTATAAAAAAAGTCCCTTGCAAGGTTTGAACCTTGGTTGTTTTGATAAATAACTTGTGTGTTTACCACTTAGGCAACAAGTTATTTTGATAATTATGTTGCATACTATAATATATAAATGGCTATTGGAATCCTATTGAGATAATTATGAGAATCCCTACAACTTAGTGATGATTATTTATTCCTTAATTATTGCCGGATTCACATTATATCATTTTTTTTTTAATTCAGAACCCTAATAAACACCTCTGAACTACCAACTACGTACAATACCTACATATGATCCTCAAGCAAATGAATATTAAGAAAAAAAATGGGTATATGTACTGAATTGCTAATAAGTTCCAGGCTCCTAAGGTATGTTGTCTTTGAATATCTATTATTCTTAATGATTCTTAATATATTGCATAATGATAACACAGCAATGGATGGGAAGAAAACTCCATCATATATGATTTTATGATTTTAATAATTTTTAATGTGTCTTTGGTGTAGTTTCGTTCATCTCTTGGAGGCTCCAATTGTTTCATATTCTTCACATCCTAAATTAATCAGGTAATCTACTTGACTATACAACTCTTATTAGTAGGCATGCATGCACTAAATTGTTGTGGCAAAGTAAAGAAGACTCTGTTGGATGGAAAATTTTTCCAAGGTAAGATTTTGTTTTTCATCTTTGAGTTATGATTTATTTGATATTAAATTCACGATTGATTCTTGATTTTGACATTAGGGTTCTTGATAAAAGTAGGGTTTAAATTATTGTTGAACAACATGTCAGGTTCTTGAAGCATGTGGTAATGATTTTTTAATAATGATCAATTTCCGTTGTGGTTACTAAGTCATTGGAGACGATCCATATCAGTTGATTGTTAAACAAAAAAGCATAGTTTATTTGTTTATAGGTTGAAACCAAATCCGAGTTTTGATAATCGATTCTAAAAAAGATGATTGTTTTTTGTTGTTCTAATTTTTAATATTAGATTGATTGTCGATCTTGGTGATTGTTGGTTAAATAAATTGGATTTGGTACTACTTACAAAACATTTTTATACTTTTATCTGTGTTCATACACGTATTAGTGTTTTAGGTTCTTTTTAGTTTTAATGGTGAAGATTACGGATGTATGAGAAACTCTATATGAGAAGCTCTATATTACTAATATTAAAAGAACAAAATTGACAATGTTTATCAACTAAAAATCAGGTTTGATGGTGTACTTGGTCTTTTTATAATTTCTCTCCCAGCTCTTTAATTTTTTTTAATTAAATGTTTACTATCATATTAAGCGAAAGCCTAATTCAATTTTGTAAACTGTTTTTCTATAACTTAAATTCAGTTTGTAGTTTTTAATTATTATATTAGCTTATTGTTGATATTATGAATTGTTGTGGTTTTAGTTTTTGATTTGGTTTGTTTTTTCTTAATGATCTCATGTTGCTATTTGTATATGTAGTTCAATTTAGAGCTTTTCTTTATTGGTGGTGGTGGATAGTTTGTGATAATGATATGAATTGATTTACATTTTATTTTATCTGTAGAAAAGTGTTATTGAGAGTGGTACTGGTGGATTGTATACAAATCAACAACCTTTTCATGTTTTAGGACAATGTTAAAGTATTTTAGGATTACAGGACCTAGCAAATTTGTACTACAACTGATCATAGTGATTATTCATGGCATTCAGTAGGGTACAAGAACTTTTTTGCTTTGACTCTTAAGTTTTAAAATGGACTCAAACAAGGCAATTTAAAGTGACTATGCATGAAGATAATGAGTTTATAATAGATGATGTGATGGCGTCAAAGAAGGAATCTGAGGGAATTGCGCTTCTCTCTATGTACAAAGACGAAGACGACTATGATATGGAACAAGATGATAGTGGAAACGAAGCTGTTCCAGTGGAGAATAAGGAGCAGGGTGAAGTGAGTGGGAGTGAAGCTGTAGATATGGACGAAGATAATAAAGCACTCGATGATAAAAGCTATGGTTATGGAGATAGTATTGAAGCTAATGACAACAGGACACCGGTCACTATAGGTAGGTTAACGTCACCTCCAGCTCAACAAGTGATTGGTGCAGCGCCAAGTAGAGGTAGGAAAGGGACTTTAACAATTGTTGATTATGGGCATGATGAGGCTGCGTTGTCGCCTGAACCAGAGGAAGGGGAAATAGCAAATAAACAGGTCGTGTAATGTTTGGCGCAAAGCTTTAAATTGTAAATGGAACGCCATAGGGAACTGTACAACTATTAACACCAAACACACAATCAACTCCTCAGTCATCTGAACATGTTGATCAGTCACAATCTGATGCAATGAACTATAAAGGAAGTGAATCAGAATCTGCAGCCCCTAAAGAAGCCGTTAATATTGCGGAAGATGTAGAGAAGGACATGGATCTCTTGGACAAGTTTCTCCCTCCAGCACCAATGAAAAAGTGCACTGATGAATTGCAAGAAAAGATCATCAAGTTTCTGATGCTGAAAAGGAAAACTTGGAGAAGCTTTAATTCAAAAGTGCGTAATAGGAAAGAATATCACAACCTGGACTTCTTGCTACACACTGCAACTTATTAGGACATTGATCAGATAGGATCTTGCTTCAGTAAAGATGTTCTTTACCCTCATGATCATGAAAAAAGTGACTATTATGATGAGAGTGAACCGAAGCACTTGTGGCTGTTGTGCATGAATCTGACCCAACTGAAGTGACCTATGCTGAGAGGTTGACCAAAATGAAAGGAATTTTGTCCGGAGAAACTTCAATTCAGCTTACTCTTCAGTTAATATACAGTCACAACAAGTGAGTACCTTTTTTTTGTTATCCTGGTTTGTGAAAATATGTAGTGAGACGTCGTTACATTAGTATTGTCATTTGATATAATGGTTTAGTGTTGTTTTAAATGTTCAAGATTTCACGATGCTGATTGCATATTTGGTTGATGGTTGCATATTGCAAAGGTATGGTTTCTGATGAAGGGATGCCAAACACACCTTATAGTTTTTCTAATACTTTACCAAATATTCAGATGAAGAGCAACTTGACACATTATTAAGGAAAATGAAGCCGAAAAGTTGTTATTTCGTACTCCAAGAAAATCTTTGAATAAGCTTGATAACGGAAAAATAGCCTCATAGTTTAAAGTTTATGGTCTGTATAAGAGTGTGTTTCTTTTGTATTTGTTGGTGTGTGGAGCAGGACATAGAGGTGAGATGGATCAATCGCGTTCACAAGACCATATGGTGAAAGAAAAGCGCGGTCGTGAGATTCAAGAGAATGTGGACTCCAGATCGCAATCATTTGAACAATACATGGTGAAAATTCTCGAAACCACAGTCACTCATCTGCATGGAAGATGAATGGGATGATGAACATACAAATACATGTACTTGAACTAATTGTTTTTATTTTGGTCATTGGACAATTTAGTTAATATAAAGCATTACCAGGTGTACTCATCAAGGTTTGTGCATTTTGGAATGGGTTTTTGATTACTTAAAGGCATTGAGACAAACCTTTGTTTCATCAAATTATATTATAGCTAAATAACATATAAACAATACCCTTAACTGAATTTGGACATATTTCCCTAGCATGAATGAGTTATAATTGGATATAAACTAAAAGGTAATATTAAATATAAATGGAAATAATCACTTCTATGCATGCTTTGGTTTTTATTGTAAACTCTAAAGCAGTAGCTTAATGAAGGGTTAAGATGACATAATTGAAG
Organism: Chrysanthemum seticuspe; assembly: GCA_019973895.1. Lineage (NCBI taxonomy): Eukaryota > Viridiplantae > Streptophyta > Magnoliopsida > Asterales > Asteraceae > Chrysanthemum > Chrysanthemum seticuspe. Next base: position 930,232 of record BPTQ01000008.1, on the reverse strand, counting down.
TCATTCAGTTTATATTAAGCTTTGGATGATTAAGGTTTATTTATATACTTATATTGCAGATATTCGATATTACAGTCTAATGCGAGTTTGTTCTACGATAACTTAGTACTTTGAATTTGACGAAGTGAGGGAGTTATGTCAATGTCATGTACTTTCGAGTTCATCTAAAGGAGGGGAAAGTAAGTCCACTATCTGATAAAGGTATATACACTTATTTTATATCCCTATGTTGTTTTATTTTTTACATCCTCAGTTGTATGTATTCTTCTAATCATTCATTTCTCTAAAAAAATGGAATATTCTGCCAATGATCTTTTGTTTTATTTTTCAACAATAGTGCTGACGACTTTGATAAACACGGGGTATTAGCAAAACTTGACTATACTATCTACACGTTCTAATCCTAAAATAGTCTCTGTAGATAGAGCTAAGATGGTTTTTTCTCTATATCATTTATAATATTCACTGTTCCAGTTGAGCAGATACTTTCTGCAAACCTCAAAAGGAGAGCTGATAGATGAGCAAAATGGAGTCATTCGATACAACTGCATTGATTGCCTTGATCGAAACAATGTTACCTAGGTTCGACAATTCACATTTATGCTTCGTATTTTTATCTTGAGGTGGAGATTTTGACACAACTTTTAAATGGGTCGAATGGGAAAACTTCAAAAGTTAAGTTTTAAAGCTAGACTTTATAGACAATGAGTCCAAAGGGCAAACTCCAAAAATATGGTTAAAGAGAGGTAGACCTTAAGAAAAACGCATTTGGGTAGGTCAACTCGACTTGACCCATAATGACCAGTTACCCATCCCAGTCATAGTTTGCCACGTCTAGCACGGATATCTTTGAAAAAATTTCAAATCCTTTGCTTTTTATGCAGAGCTATCTAGCACGGATATCTTTGAATCAATAGTTGCAGCGGATGTGCGCACTAACATTGTCAAACTTCAGTTGTACTTTTACAGCGGATGAAGTTCTTGAAAATTTCAGACATCGTATGGGCCAAAAGTATTATCATATGCAGTTATCTATCGATTAAAATGTGTAATTTTCTATTAATATCTTGCAACGTTTTTGTGATAGTGTGGGTGAACCAAGGAGACGAGATCAGCCTCGAGTATTCTGGAACCAATGCTTTAAAATTAGACATTGTCGCATCTCATGGGAGGTTGGTTCTGCATGTCAATTCGACTGATCTCACATGGACCTAACGCCTAAAGATATGTGTTGGGGCTGCACGTGGACTAACCTATCTACATGATCCTATGAAGACACAAAAAGGAGCTATCCATAGAGACATAAAAAGTTCAAACATCCTTCTAAAGGAGAACTGGTGTTCAAACATCCTTTAGAAATAAAAAATTACTCCAGTGCACCCACTTATTAGTAAATGAGTGAAAATTGCCATCCTTTTTGTATGATTTGTTAACGTCTTAGTCACAAGGGCAGCTATGTCCTCTTTGTAATTTTAAGTTGACATCGTTTTGATATATACATTTTTAAACAGATTTTTGATGATGACAATTCCCTTGTGAGGATCAACACCCATAGCGGGTATGGTTTGCTATCACTGATAACTATCACACTTGCTATCACTGATAATGATCTTTATAAATCGTGTATTTTTTTTAAGAAACTAAGCTATGGTGATTTTGTTGGTTTCTATAGATATGATTTGCATAATGCTTTGCTTGGGCTGCAATAGTTGTAACACTTTGATCAGACATTGTAAAAACATGTAACTTAAATTGTTGATTTAGTGACACCGTGATTAAGATTGTATTTTACCATAAAAGTATATTATTCAGATTCTAACGCAAATTATTATATACAGGTTATCGACATAGAACCCTCATCTTAATGGCAGAGGTATTGCTTTCCTTTTTGCAGTTACATGTTGTAGTTTTAGTTTTAGTTTGTGCAGGTTAAACTATGGCTGATTATGGTTCTATTAGGTATTTTTGATCATGGGCTATTAGTATTGTAGGGTATGGATGTGTAATGTTATAATGCTGACACCGTCTTTTAGTATGAATCTTTGTATGACGCAACAATAAATAGAGGGATGTAACCTTCAAGAAAAACATGAAATTTCTTACATCAGAGGTGGCAGCTTCTACTTCAACAATGAATGCAAGTCTATTACTCTTAATGTACTAATTATCATGTATTTTTTGTATATAAATTTAAATTGATGGTTCAGTTACTTGCAAAGAAAAATGTTATTCTTCTATTTATGTTGCTCTTGTGAGGTTGGATGCTAAAAACAATGAAAAAAAGCAGAACTGTTCGTATGATTGATTCAACGTTGTTCTGTATCCACAATATGTCTCAGTATTTACTATAAAGTTTTCTTAATCTTAAAGGTTGGTCTACATCCACAATATACGGCAAAGATGGATAGGATAACAATTCGTGGAACTGGTATTATTGATAGTTATTCCACCATATTTGGTTTTCCTTTGTTCTAGTGTAAATAGGCACGAAAATACGTATGTAAGTAGGTGTGTAAACATGAAGTAAGGCCAGAATGCTTTTTAACTACTACTTTACGATATACAGTTGTTTTTACAAATGCAAATGATGCCATCCCTTTACTCATGTACATATGTTGGCAAGTTATTTTAGAATATCATCACAACTGCTTAACGATTAAGTTTTTCGATTAGGCGGTTATCAGATAATGATCTCATTTGCACATTTGGATTTTTTTTTCTATTGGAGATACCCACTGTGTTATCTTCATTGCAGGTCCCCCGACAACATATGTTCGCATCAGAAATTGTGATCGGATATGTCACCATTGCAACGCCATCTTCTGGTATGATGAAAGGGACAAAGTTGGTCAGATGGTATTTGTTCAGAACTATTATTTTATGATTTTAAGTTATGTTCATTATCAATCCTTATCCATTAAATTTACGGGAAACCTTACGAGATAGATTTGATAGATAATGCTTGCTTTGTTCTTATACAAAAGATCAGCAAGAATGGGATCTTGACGAATATGGATATTTAGCATCTATTTGTTGGAACATAGTTAATACTTATTGTCTAATGTGTGTATTCAACTTTAGCATTAGTACTGTAAGTGACAATATTACTTGATTAAATGGCTAAAAGCTTGCAACTAAAGTTTAAATCACGACAATGTCTTGACTCAAGACTAAAGGTATCATCAACATTCAACATTATGAGATCAACTGTGTAAGACATGCTCTTTTAAGAAATTGGTGTATAGGTACGAATCTGGAACGGACCAGGACCCCTAAATCTGAAAATGTGTAAACCAAGAACCCCAGTGCTGAAATAGTGCATGGTCATCGGGCTTTCCATAATCACTTTCTATATGCAAATTTATAGATGATACTTATGTCTAAATACTATGTGTTTATATTATTCTGAATACAGAGTCGAAAGGAGATGGTTTTCAGGATGACACTACTTTTTGGGCCTCTGAGCGTCTGTCATTGGATGGCAGGATATAAATGCACGGGAAAAAAGCGTGAGTGGCCTGTTGGAGCAAGTAAATGGAGTTCTTTCATGGCGACTCCATGATCTAAGGTATTAAATTTATTTTTTTGCCATTTACATTGTTGAAGGCAAAGACAATTTGTATACCTTATCAAGCTATGTGCCTTATGGATTGGCTAATTGTGTTTGTTAATATTATGAGTTTTGACTAATGGGAGTAAATCTATCACCCACCATGAAACTTGCTGTATAAACGAGACAAAAGAAAGGGCTTTTATCAGTATTGTCATGATTCAACACCTACAAAATATATCATGTATTCTCTTCATTCATCCTTCTAATTCACATAGATTATAATTCCATTGTCAAGGGTTTTAGTTAAGCATTATGTAACCACATTATGTAACCACATCAGAGATCACTTTCAAAACCAATGACATTGAGTTACTGAAACTACTGAAACAAATATAGTGGGAACTTGAATCAAGGCATTTAATTAAAATTTTCCATATCTTCAATTGAAGGTTCCCATTGCATATTCACTTTCAAAGATTTTCCAACCAATTCTACTTGGTGGTAGATGAAGCTGTGTTTGGATTTTGTTTGGTCTCCATGAAAGTATTGCGATAACTAAGGCTCTTAAAGCGAGATAAAACACCGCTCTCCTTGAATGATACGTGCAAACTATATTCTTATATTTTAACTAAGTTTATTGTTAACCAATTTTTACATGTGAATTTTGTAATTAGCGCTTAATAACTAATGCTATGCAATTATCTTTCATTTTCGTAGAAATTATGACTAAATAGAGGTGATTTGTTCTGCTAAAACCTAAAAATAAAAACAACGAGTCATTACCTCTGTAATGTTGGTCACATTTGGGATTTTTTATTTTGCTGCTCAAACTAAAGAATGATTATCCAGGTGGGCACCCCCATAGCCTCACGGCTGCAAGGAAGAATAGACAACGAGATTAAAAACTATTAGAATTCTCATTTAAGAAAAGGTGTTCTTAATAAAACTCCTATCCTGCCATCCGACTAAGCTTCCAAGTCAGCAGATACAAAATCAAAGTTACCATCAGCTACCCAAATTGCATAATGGGAGAGCTCCAAGGTGGAGATTGAAGCCACGCTGTCAATAGATCCAATCCTTCTCAGCCCATCAACTGGTGCAGGCGATTGTGACTACTCTCTTCATGCATAGAATTTGGAAGCTGGTGAATTATTTCAAATAGCGAAGAACTTCAGTCAGACGATAAAATTATTTCAATGGACACTGTGCAAACTGGAACAACGTTCAATGCTGGCTCAACTGGTGCATCTGCTGATAAGGTATGTAAGATTGAAACTGAAAAGGTAACAAACTGTGGATCATACTCGCCAAACTCTTCTAAAGCAAATAAATCATCAGATATAACAATGGATCTACTGCTTGATTTTCCTAATGATGGTAAATATCTACAAGGCAACCTAGATATTTTGATGATCGCCAAAAACGTTTCCTTAACTTATGTGCTAACCCAAGTGTTGCAAATTTGAGTAGAGGATAATAACATATAAATTTTCTAAATGCTAATTTTTGAGACTCATTTCGTGGCATGATCTAACAGTACTGGCATGATATTCTTTACCATGATCTAATATTGTTACCAGCTGTAACGTTTACAAAAACTTCGATCACCATGATCTAACTGTAGTGGCATGGTATTCTTAAAAATTTAAAGATGTTGTCACTAGCTTTCATTAGAAACAAGCTAATGAAGAAATTCTTAAAAATTATAGCGAACGTTGTAAATTTTTAGAAAAAAGGAACAATATAAGGTAAGAGCTATCATTAAACTTTTTTTTAATTAATTATTTATTTATTTATTTATTTTTTTGAGTTTTACTAACGTCACTTGATTATTTACTAACGTGGTTCAAAAAGTTAACATTGGAGAGGTAATGAACTTTTCTTATAAATTAGTAAGTTATGTTTGGATTGTAAGTCCATTGCGTTTAATTTGTCGTATTTCCAGGTTTACTTATTTAGTTAGCACACCGGAGGTCTTGGAGCTTGTGAGCACCTATGATGCTGAGATGTCTCAACTAGATGTAGTGCGCATGATGTATTAACAGGTATATGATTTGGGACTATGAAATCCTACATTTTTCAAGTTTAAGCATATAAGTTTTCCTGATAACAAGTTTTCGAAAATGATTTCAGGGATCCTCATACCACCTTTCGTGATAATAGGTACTTTACACATCTAATATTGTAGGTGACGTGTTGATCGTTTAAGTGGCCAACACGTTATTAGAAGGTACAGAGTATATAATTTCATGAACGGTACAACGAATTTATGATCAAGTCAGTACTTGCTTTCCAATTTTATTGAAATCTTATAATTGATACATGATAACTTCGGTTCGTCGTGGATAGAGTTGGTTTGGTTGGATCAGATGGACCTACATATTGTGTAGCATTTGACATCACTTACATGGTATGCCTGCCAACACATGGTGGTCATGACTCCTTCAGATAAAGCCGAACTTGAAAACATGGTAGCTACTACTGCACCCATTGATGACAGACCTTTCCGAGAGTCAATGGTTTTGGTGTACCTCTTCCTCCCAACACTAAAAAGATAGAAACTAATAAAATTTAAGCTCTTTTTGGCAAAAAAGGTTCTAATAATATTTTGTAACATATTGATTATCGATGAATATTGAATTGGTTCACCAAGTGTTTGAAATTTTCAACAAAAAAAATACTATTGCAGCATAGATGTTATTTGTACTCAAAATTTACTTCATGTCTATAAAAACTCTGTATATATTTGGCTCTCAAACATTATCACAAGTTGGGTACAAAGACCGGACAACTTCATGTTGGTCTTTCAAGAGTTAAGATGAAAAAAGGTTTTAAGATTCTTTGTTGTGACAAAGACGATTAATACACGAACTTCGCAACAAATGTCGTGTACAAAGAAATTTTATTTTGTATATGAATAATGATCATCCATTTTTTTAATTTCACTATGACGATTAATAAAAGTTAAGGCCAAACATTGTCCTAGATTGGTCTGTTTTTACAAAAACCGGTATACTTATATTATTTAATCGTTTCATTATCTTTTATATGCATTACACTAAACTTAGTTACTTATAGTTTGTATGTTTTTATAATTTACATCCACGCAAACCATACAATTATTTATAATTTAAAAAAAAAAAAAAAAAAAAAAAAAAAAAAAAAAAAAAAAAAAACAATTGTTTTATAATATTGTTTGACAATTCTAAAAATGTATTTCAGTTAACAAAAAATAACAAACAAATAATTATAAGTCATGCCCGCCCATTGGGCGGGCTTCAAAAACTAGTATATATATATATATATATATATATATATATATATATATATATATATATATATATATATATATATATATATATATATATATATATATTATATAACAGGAGGCATTTGGCATTAATGCCACCTCAATGACACCTCAATGCCACCTCAATGCCACATAAGCATAGTTGTCCACCTAAGCACTAATTTTTTAATTTAATTAGATTTTATGTAAATTTCGGTTTTATAATAATTATTTTTGTAAATTTCGGAATTTTAATAATTATTTTAGATTTTATGTAAATTTCGGTTTTATAATAATTATTTTTGTAAATTTCGGAATTTTAATAAATATTTTTGAAAATTATTTATAAAAAAGGAGCTTTGTAAGGATTGAACCTTGGTCATTTGGATAAATAACTTGTGTGTTTACCACTTAGGCAACAAGTTATTTTGATAATTATGTTACCTATTATAATCTATAAATGCAACCAATTATGTAGGAGAATCCCTACAACTTAGGTTAACCTAATAAAATATATACCGAATTTTTTTTTACTCATTCATAATATATTTTTTTCTCAGAAACCCTAATATCATAATTTTTTTTCACACAATCTCATCTACTGGTTGAATCAATCTCAAACTCATAATGGTAAGCCTACACTTTAAAAATTGGATTTAATATAATGCTATCAAGTGCATGCATGTGATCATGTAACTGATTTAATATGTATGTACGATGAGTCTTGATTCAAAAAGCAACTATGAATCAAAACAAGTTACCACCGTTGTTTGAAGAAGATCACGATTGAGGTGTAGGTACGAATGTCTTCTTAGATGTAGTTGATTTGGAATTTTTTTTAAGCTATGGTTTGTGTGTTTCTTCGTCACAGGTTTGTAGGCAACGGTACCATGTGGGCACTCCTGTACATGTATCGTATATTGATGAAACAAATAGTAATCATTTATCTCTGGTATTGACTTTTTATGTTTGTATTTTTTTAGCAGCTAAACAAACATTACAAAATAGCTGGTGTTACTACTTAAATAATGTTATCATCCAATTGCAAGCAGGTGTTGGAGATCACATCGTCAAGCAGGCTCTAAAAGTCAAACATATATTACACGAGATTCTCTTCGCTACAACAGATATATACATGATCCATTCGAAACAGAATGCCCATTTTTGTTAATCTTTGTATTCATGGGTTCCTAATATTTTCAAGGGTGCTTTAAATAATACAGAAAAATATTATATATGATCTCTGAATATGTAAATTTTTTAGTAAACCGATTTGTTGGAAATAATAGGGAAGAGATGTCATGTGAAGATGTTGGACCAAAAGAATATTCAGAGATATTTCAAATGCTACAGAACTTTACCAACAGGTATTTTTAGTTTGTTATATATTCAGGTGCAATGTTTATGCCGTTCTTGATTGTACGTAGGTATATCGATCGGTATAAATTATAGTTGTATCGTAACTTTATAATGAACTTACTTAAAAGAAATAAAACATTTGGTTCCCATGTAACCCTACTTCTTAGACGTAAACTTTGGAAGCAATATACTGAAATTCAAGACCAGCCTAGATGCTATACCCTATAACATTATTAATGTAAGAAATTGACCAACTGGAACGAAAAGAATTTGCGCATGGTAATACTAGCATACTGGTAATTCCAACAGCGTTGCTAAATCTATTAGATAACAAACAGGTTGTAGTTCCTGTAGTAAACACACTTTCTTAAAAGAAATATGCGTCTAAAAATAAAAAAAATTGTATCATTGCCTTCCCTGCGAGATTATTAAAAATGAGTAACAAAATAGCTACACTGGAAGCGGCGAGGAATTTGCCCATACCCGATGCTGTTACAAGACGTCGCAGCAATGATGTTAGTAATAACTGTACTTCTTTTTTGAAGGGAAAAGATAGCATACACATTTTTTGGGTGGTTCCAATATGTATTTGTACAAACCCGTTTTAGCACCGATCTTGGCTTTTTGTCGATCTGAATATGAGCTTCTATCAGAAGATGGCTATGCTAATTTTCTGTTACAAAATTGAATATATCTACCAGCATGATAGTTGCTTTTGTATCTTATCACCTCAGATACCGTTATCTACTTTAAAGATTGTTGCAAAACCTATTGCTCTTGAACCTGATAACTGGACTAAGGTAATATATAACATTCGCTTAATTTCTGTTTCATTACTTAAATGAGGATTTGTTTTACATTAGTCGAATACTCGGACCCTTACACAACGTATATTTTCCACTATCTACCGGCCATCCTTTTTCCTAAATCTTTTAACGTTACCCATTTTAACTGTTACAAATGAAGCATGATATCGGACATGTTTCCTAATTGCTAATTTTTTTAATATTTACATTTGAACAGTTACAGATGAGGCATAGCATCTGCAATTGTGGTAATACGGTTCAGGTGGTATGCTATTTTCATACTTGAATACATTCTATTCTATGGCTTTTTGGACCAGTAGTGAAAGAAAGGATTCATTTACAGTAAAGCTTTTGTTCTGTCATCATACCGTACCCATGTATAACAAATTCACTTAAATTTGATTGTTTTTTTCTTTTTGCAAGTGTGATGACCTGGATGTGTTGGACATATCCGTAAATGACAACCTAAAAAGTGTGCCAAGATTAGCATTGCTGGAACAACCCTTTTACTGTGATAGTAAGTTTTGATATTTTGAGTTTGTGTTCATATGTAGATCTTTTTTTAAAATGCATTGCATATTATGTGTCTGTTAGCTTAAGTTTTGTTATTCCCGTACGCACCTTTGATCTGAGTTAGTTAACCTTTCCATGATTGTGCTCGTGTTACATATGACTATTCATCAACCCATTTATATCTGCTATGTAGCTTTTGATTTATGTTTTTTTCACTGAAATTAGATTCATGGAAACGCATTCCAAAAGAAGCTTACAATACTGTTTGGGGCAGGCTCTGCTGAGGTAAATGACCCTTATAAAACTAACTTTTTGCAACCAAATTTACTAACTTTTGGTGTTAATTCAGGGCAAAGGGAACCAAGGTTGTGGAGCAACTCAAAGAGCTTCGGCCATGGCAGCTTTGAACTCTGCTTTTAACCCAGCTGGTGGTGGTAAGGGTGCTGCTGAACCAAGAGGATCAAGTGGTGCTTCACAGAGAAGAGCTGCAGTTGCTGCTTTATCCGGAGTTATTGCTGATCCCAAAATCGATGAACCCTCTCCTGTCGCCTCACCTGGTAGTCAAACATATGATTTCATTGCATGCACTGTCATAACTAAAACTATATGGAGATGTGCTAAATTTACAAGTTTTTGGTTTTCAGATCGAATACTACAACATAATTTTTCAGGGTGTTTTCCTAATATGATTCTCATGCATGCATGACTATTTGAATATGCAGAGAAGCCTGAAGAAGCTCCTGAAGAACCTGCGGCTGCTGAAGAGCCAGCTCCAGAAGAAGACGACGGAGAACCAAAGGTAGCAATAGAGGAAGACGAAAATGGCATTTTGTCAAGTCAATCCACTTTCACCTATGAACAAGTGAGGGTTAAGTCAGAAAATACTGTTCCTGGAATCGACCTTAAGAGGAGAGAGGTTAGTTTTCTATAATATGCTTTATCAATATTAGGTTCGGGTCAAAAGTGGAATTTGCTTTGGTAGAGATAAAACATAACCTGAATCAACTCATATATGAGTAACAATTTTTTTCGTCTTTGACCTTTCAGGCTTATCTATCTGTTGAAGAATTCGAGTCTGTGCTTGGGATGTCAAAAGAGGAGTTCTATCAATTACCGAAATGGAAGCAAGACTTGACCAAGAAGAAAGTCGATCTCTTCTAAAAAAAACATATGCAATTGTGTAATGCAACAGTAATGGGTCAAGACAGATTTGGGAGCAACTTCAGTGACTGTAATTGAGCTGAAATGGGTAGGGTCAGATAACGAAACATGAGGCATGATATATCGTTCTTACCAAAGATCCATATAACCATAATTAATACTGTGGTTGTTTTTCAGGATCTGATGTTAGATTACTAGACTGATTTGAGAAGATACGGATGCTGAAGAAGTTACAGGTTACAGTCCTGTAGGTAATGTCTTTCATTTTAATTTAGATCATTCATGTAGTATGTATAACTCATTGATATTGTTTCCTAACTTACCATTTTAACAGGTTTGTGCTTGCACCCTTGACGCGAAATAGATCATACGAAAAGGTGCCACAACCACATGTCGCTTTGTAGTAGTCTCAAAGAATGACTGAAGGGGGTCTCCTTATCACTGAAGCCACGTGAGTCTCAAACCCCGCCCAAGGGCAAGTACCTTGAAATTGACCCTTTCATGATTATGAACCTTCAAAACGTGCTGTCATTTACGAAGTTACATGACTTTATCAAATATGTAGAGTTGAAAGGTTATATGAGCTTGACATTGTAACATGTCTTGAGGTTAGATGAAATTGATGAAGATGAGGATGGAGATGATAAAGGCCGCAATGATCTGGAAGAAGATGAAGACCATCACTTGCCACATCCGGACACTGATCAAGATGATCGTGATATTGAAGATAAGTTTGACGAGGACATGATTGAGGAAGAAGATGAAGATGAAGAAGACGATGATGGTGGAGTTAAGCCCGCAAGTCAGAAAGCCCTAAACAAACTGGCAATACAAGCTTGAGTTGCTGCACTAAATCACGGTGTTCCAAAGGCTAATTAAAGGTCAGTTTTAATTGTTCATATTCATTACCATTGTCATCGGTTTCAAGTTTGTTGTCAGTTTTGCTATGCTAATGAGCTCTTTGCTTGGCGACTTAGGTGGATGGCCCACTGCACCGGATGGTCAATTTGCATGTGAATATTGCTTTGTTAGAGAATAGGATATCATTAAGTCTCATTCCAGAATCCAACCGCATCATTTTCTTGCAGAATTTGCATGTGAATATTGCTTTGTTAGAAAATAGGATATCATTAAGTCTCATTCCAGAATCCAACCACATCATTTTCTTGCAGGCTAGATCTAGAGTTCAGATTATGAATACTACTAGCATTTTTTTAATAACACCAGCTCTTTGTACTGTATCCACTGTTCGCAAACAGAGAATTCACCCAACGTGTGTAGCTGGTAAGTACTTTTGGAGCGCATATTCTTAACGAGTGTAATATGTTTTTTGTGGCATCCTTATTAAATATCAGACACCACTAATGTTTTAGGTACGACTGATTTGGCTTCAACACCTGAATAGCAGATGCTCGGGCCGCAACAACAGCATCAACTGGTCAGCAAGGTGAGCCGTGTGTTGTTGGTTAACGCAATGCGTCAAACTTATTTTGCTGTCCGCATACTTTTTTCTTTAACATGCTTTTACATTAGTTAGTTACTATATTAAACATTTCCTCCTTATTTTACGATTTATGTGATCATTGTTTTAGGCATGCCGGGCACATATATGAACCACCCGACAGGGGGCGCTTAAAAAAGAGGTAGAACAATGCCAGTGGTAGCTCCACAAGCAACTGTTGCACCGACACCACGTACTGCATCCACTTTTCGCAAAAGGAGAATCGATCCAACGTGTGTAGCTGGTAAGTGATTTTGCACACATCCGCTTAATGACTATAACATATGTACTTTGTGGCACCCTTAGTAAATACCTGACATTATTATTGTTTTAGGTGCAGCCGATACGACTTCAACGCCTAAAACAGCCGACGCTTAGCCGACAACAACATCATCAGCTTGATAACGAAGTAAAAAGAGTTTAAAAAATATAAGCACTAATCATATGCACACACTTTAGCTTCGTTTACAGCAAAAAAACTTCAGGAATAGTTGTTGGGATTGTTTCCTGATGTGGGATTGTTTACATCAAAAATAACTTGAAGAACATTGCATACAACTGATATAAAAAGCTACAATTTTTGAAGTACCAAGTTTCCTACATGTCGCCGCATACTAATAAGACTCCCAACAATGATTCCTGTCTCACAACATACTAATGACAGATTTAAGAAGAAAGCATGTGCCACCACATAATTTGACAAAGTGAACTGCTGATCATGCTGAGCAATTAGAGGTTTCCGAGGTTCCTGACTATAATGCAACAGAACGCGAGTCAATATTAGGTTCTGAAGATCAAGTTGCACGTACTGTACATGAGGCAGATGAGGTAGAACCGTCTCTTGATTTGCAAAAGACTGATATTGTAGACTAAATCTCTAAAGCCAATGAATACTGCAAGATGTTATGCTCCTGTTTCGATATTGGATGGTGAACTCTATGTATTTGGTGGTGGAACCGGCAGTGTCTGGTATGATACAAGTAGTAAGTTGCTATCTATCTCTATGTGTACGTGTTTGTCTGCTACTACTGACATATATTGTTTCTTTTCTGTGAAGTTGAATCATATGATCCAGTTAAAAATGATTGGACAAGTCGGCCTCCTCTTAATGCAAAAAAGGGAAGCCTAGCTGGTGCTACCTTAAATGATACCATTTATGCAATTGGTGGTGGCAGTGGCAATGAGTACTATTCAGCTGTTGAAATGTTAGATCTTGATGTTGGAGCCTGGATTCCATCATGATCGATGCTTCAAAAGGTATGTTTAAACATTTTATCACTAGGTATCAATGATTTACTTAAGAGGTCACATATCCCACAGCTATTATCCTTCTACTTGAAAGATAGAGGTCAAGGAGGATACTTTCTTCTTTTCTTTTAACTTCAAATAAGTTTCAAGAACTCGATTTTATCTTTTTGACGATCAAATATGTTAGGGTTTGCAATGTGTTTGGCATCTACCGAGATCAAAGGAGCTATCCTTTGCTTTTAGATATTGACTGTGTCAATGGCTATCTGGACATGGATTTATTAAGCTGATTGTTTATGAAAGCTAGAAGTGGAATATTCATATTTGTCAAACGGATCAAACGATGCTAAGGTTAATTGTTCCCTGAAACTTGGCGATTAAAAGTGATGCATTAGTTGGCAATAGGTCCAGTCTCATTTATGAAATGTATTTTGAAAAATTATTAATGCGTCCAATCCTCAATTATCTTTTTGTTGAACCTATTATATCTTTTCTGTCATTAACTCATAATACTGTTGTATTACTTGTTTGCATTAAAGATAAAGGTCAAAACAATAAGAGTGCATGAAGTCTGGGAGATCACGGTTGAGCAAGAAAAGCAACAAATTCCCATCACTCAAGGCCTCCCGTGGACTACAGATGAACCGTAGGTGAGCAAATTCACAAATCAAAACTGTAAAAAAATACAGAACTATCGGTTATCTTACAAATTTGTTGTAGTTATTTAAATAATTGCAGGTGAAATTCCCTGTGAAAGAAACTACAAGACCGGTTAATTTGGTGTTGCATATCAATGTGAGGGCTGTGGATCCATCTAAGGTCAACCAGGTGTATATTTTTAAGAACTCATCCCGCTACTGCCTCAGCCATATAAAGGATTAAAGTAATCAAAGTCACCTTGCTAAGCTATTGACGGAATCCTTTGTCTAGGCATTTGTTAGTTAAATGTTTTTGTATTTAGTTATTTAAGATAAGTAAATAACCAATCGTAAATTGAATTAAGTAATGCTATTCAGTACGTAGGTGGGAGATGACATACACTGTAATCTATAATAAGGATAGTTATCCAGTTCATGTATAAAGTGAAATTAACTTTATTATTTAGTTTAATGGTTTCATGTATTTCTTTGACAACTCATGAAAGTCGTTCAATTTCCAAGTCAACAATTATTCCTTTGGCCTAAAAATAGTGTAACTTGGTGTTTTATTTTATGTTTACGTATTTGTGATTTTTGTCTGTGCGTTTAGGAGCTTCGAGTGGTATCGTCTTATAAAGTAGAACTAAGCAACTCAATTTTTAAGCAGATACACTTTTTTAATAAACAAAGCCCAAAACACTCCTGTAATAATGTCAAGTCGAGTGGCGAATCTTACCTTGTACGGTGCATCTGTATTCACATATTTTTGCTTATCTTTGTAATGACAAACTGTTTAGGATGAATAATTTATATTTTCTTTTTTGCTTGGCTTTCAGGGATCGATAATGGTTGAAAGAATCGTACAGTCGCATGTTACATGCTGTGTGGAAGTGACAAGTTCATCACTGCACACATTAACACGAGCTCCAGGTTGAAAGAACCGGGCAATCTTGAACAACTTTCAGCGCTAGAACCTCAAGAAAGTTATAATTTAAAATATCTCGAGTTCCAGGATGGAATAACTTATAGGACTTACTAATCTATATGGAAATCTTGACCCATTAACCTTTGAATGGATAAAAACTTAAGCTATAAAAGAAACGGGTCAAATGGGTCATGACGTGCTAAAAATAAGAGAGCATGCACTGATAAAGTATTTCTTGGTCATTGTAACCCCCTTGGGTGCAACTGGCTTATGAGATGGGGACTGATAGTGAGTAGATTAATTCTAGATATGAAATGTTGGTATTGTTTGCCTGATTTTGTTTTGTATATCTAATAAAAGATGGTTCGTGAATTAATGCATTTTATTACATAAGCAGTTTATCAAGTTTCGTATCAGTCAAATAGTAGTTTGCTTTTAACAAATTGGACATTACTATTAACTTGAAAACGTTTCACTATAATTATATGTTTCTATTTCTAACTGTGTGCAAATTTTGGATCATTATTAATTTTTGACCGTTTGAATTAGAAGTTTAACATGCTCTCACCGGTTCGTGGCAAGTCTTTTTTCTTTATAAAGTCTAAATTTACATATAATAGAGGTAAGTATCTTCAAAGTCTATTTCGATTTTCTGCAAAGACAGGGTAGGGTTTTCATAATTACCCGCTAAATCATTAGGTTGGTTGTTGGTGGTACTAGTTCAGCCACCTAATAACACTTCGACATCATCATAAAAAAAAAATCTAAACCCAGGTTACCTTCTTGCTACAAAATTTATCAACTTCTTGATTTATTTTTGTTTTAATTAATTATTCTTTAGATTAACCGCATGTACACATATCATAGCTTAATCAACTGGTATGTTCACATGTATTATTTTTTTTCAGGATGACTTTTTATTTGTTGGAAGACTTTTGTAGCCTAATAGTGATATGAAGAATAATTTGTTAAAGGGGAAGTAACAACTTTTTTTAAGGGGAAGAATAATGTGTCAGTCAATCCGGTTTTTGATTGGACTCCAAGTTTTTGGATTGGTTTGTTTAAAGCTGATGATGGTATTAATATACACTTTGTCTAATGTCTCAATGCTTTTAAATAAATTAGTGCCAATTAAGACTTGCATTTGGTTAGGTTTCATGAACAAATTTATGTTTCGTTCTGTTTGATTTAATTCAAAGCTAGGACAATCAAAAGGTTACTATATCCTCATCATATCTCTACATGTCTAAATGGTTCCACAAAGATAGCTTCAGTCTTAATGACTTTCTATCTGTAAAATGCTTGCAGCAAATTGTGTGTGTATGGATCAAGTGAGAAGAAAATTATTGAAATGAGAAGAGTGAGAAAAAATTGTAGCCACATATTTTAAATAAAGAAAGAGAAATAATAAGGAGATGCATCTATTTTTATGAGTGCATCTAATATTTGTGGTTGTGGTTTACTTCAACCCAATCCCAGGTCGAGCACGCACCAAGAATTTTTTTGAATTAGCAAGTCATTTGTAATTAGAATAAGTGACAACGCAATAAATACCTTAAGATGACATAGCTATAAATATATAATTTCTGTTGTATAATTAAGCTATTTGTTTTTTAATAATTAAAAATATATTGTTAAAAATTTTAGAAAAATTTGATGACAAATTATATCCACACCAAAAACGGTCTAAAGAGCGGTCTAAGAGATTCAGACAATATGTCACGAATATTCTTGCCTCTCAAGACTCACACATCAAGGTCGAAAAGTTCAACCTTAGTTGCACTCCTTCTTTACGATTACACTCCTTCTTTCGCTATAGCAAATTATGTCAACAATATTTATAAGACATGCCCGCCCATTGGGCGGGCTTCGAAAACTAGTATATATATATATATACATATATATATATACATAAATATATAGATACATATATGTATATATACATATATGTATATATATATATGTATATATATATATATATGTATATATACATATATATATATATATATATATATATATATATATATATATATATATATATATATATATATATATTGGATCCACTCCTCATACTTTTGACCCGTTACGTTTTTATTTACGTTTTTATCTACGTTTTTATATACGTTTTTGGCTGTTTTTATACGGTTTCATCTGATTTTATATTTTTTTGTCCGTTTTCTTAAGTTTTCATCCAGTTTTATTCGTCCGTTGTTATACGTTTTCATCCGATTTATGACGAAAAAAAATTTTCTAAAAGAAATTCAGAAAAAAAAAGTTTTTCGACATAAAAAGTTCGAAAAATATACTGGAAAAGAATTTCGAAGAGAATATTGAAAAAAAAATTCAGAAAAGAAAATTCAGAAAAAAAACCTGAAAAAGAATTTTGAAAAAAATTTCGGAAAATAAAATTTTTGGAAAAAAATCCGAATTTTTTCTTTGAAGGGACCATTTATGTAATTTACCCTAGGGACAGTCGCTGCAATTTTGCAAACTCACAACGATCATTTATCTAATTTGGAATGGTAAAATGGTCAAACAACTTACATAAAGACAAAAATGTCAATATTAACACTAAAAAAATCGCTACTCAAAAAAGAATTTTAAACAAATATGATGTTTTTTAAAGATATTACCCCTAAATTGAATAATGCCTGCATTGCATACGTGATAGCTAAAACGTCAGCATATAATGGTTCCATTAGTCACTTAGTATTAAATATGTCCACACTCTAACAAACTTACAAGTAGGGTTGGATCAGTTGGAAAACCCCTTGCCTCTCAACCGAGAGGTCAGGGGTTCGATCCTCACTCCCTACAAAAGGCCGGAGGTCCTTTCTACCTTTGGTAGAACTGGAAGCAGCCTCTCTACCTTAGGTAGGGGTAAGGCTGTCTACATCTTAACCTCCCCCAAACACCGGAAACGGTATTGGGTACCTATAACCCGTGGAAGACGACATTGGGAGTTACTTTTTTTTTTTACACTCTAACAAACTTAAATGTTTTAATTGAATAATGCCTGCACTGCATACATGATAGCTAAAACGTCAGCATATATATGTAGAAGTGTGAATGGTTCCATTAGTCACTGAGTATTAAATATGTCCACACTCTAACAAACATATATGAAAATTCGTAACTAATGTCAACCTAGTTTATTTCTTTGTTAGGTTTATACGTCATTATTACGTCCTCTGACCATGCATTCCTCACCGATGATTATAAAAACTTGAGTTGTATCCACGCGAATACGCTGGTTGAAGCCTTGAAGGAGAAGACGTCTGCAGTAGGGGTGTTATTCGGGTTGACTCAGTCGGGTTCGGGTCAACTCGGGTCGGGTCAAGTCGGGTCAAGCCTTTAAAAAACATACTCGAATCCGACCTTGTTTAGAACTCGGGTCGGGTCAATTCGGGTTCGGGTCAACTCGGGTCGGGTCAATTCGGGTTTGGGATCAACCCGAGTTTTTTACATTGTAAAAGTGTCGTTGAGCCGGGTTAGTCGGGTTCGGGTCGGGTCAAGGCTAAAAATATATACCCGAACCCGACCTCGTTTAGAACTCGGGTCAATTCGGGTTGACCTGATTGATCCGAATATAATTTTGAACCCGATTGACCCGACCCGAATTGACTCGGGTCGGGTTCGGGTCGGGTCGGGTTCGGGTCGGGTCAGCCCGAATGACACCCCTAATCTGCAGCGCAATTGTACCTATGGTACTAACGGTGAAGAACTATGAAAGTGTTTTAGAAGCATGTCTTGAGTAATATGCCATAAAATATTTTACCCTTCTAAATTATGATTATAATTAAGCTACCTCAGTCATTGGATATATGCCTAGAAAAGAATTACACAGTTTTTTTTACTACACATTTATGGTCTTTAGCGACGACCCAAGGGGTCGTCTCCAATGTTGTTGCTTAGCGATGACATGTAGTCGTCAAAAGGTCGTCGGTGTAGAGCTGTCGCGAAAGTCAAAGGGTTTTAGTGACAACTGGTGGGTCGAACTTAAATTCTCATTCAAACATCAAAGGAGCGGGCCCATACACTTTAACGACAACAAATGTCGTCGCATAAAGTAATTACTTAAATGTATCAAAATATAACTAATTAATTTTTTAATTAATTAGTAACAAAATATATAAAATACAAATTATTAAAATATTAAACTATTTATGTTCGGACAACACTTTTAGCGATGACACATGTCATCGCTAAAAGGCCAAACTAGACAGGCGACGGTCAAACGTATACCAACATGGCTCGTTGAAAGTCAAAGTCAATGTTTGAAGTTTTTCTATTTGTGACTTCTAGAGATGATGTGTGATTTACAGAATCCAAAGACACGTCAAGCTTACTCACACAAGCTAGCCACTTGTGAATGACTAACCGTAAGAAACTTAAAACGGCTCAGACACTGACCAATAATAGATGAGGTGTGTAGTATGTGGGTAACTCAAACGTGTCAGGTTTGAGCACCGAGATCGTTCCGAACGAGGGTTGAATGGAATTTCCAACTCACGTCTCAATTAGCGGGATTTGAAAATTCCATTCAACCCTCGTTCGGAACGATCTCGGTGCTCAAACCTGACACGTTTGAGTTACCCACATACTACACACCTCATCTATTATTGGTCAGTGTCTGAGCCGTTTTAAGTTTCTTACGGTTAGTCATTCACAAGTGGCTAGCTTGTGTGAGTAAGCTTGACGTGTCTTTGGATTCTGTAAACCAATTTTTGGCGCCGCTGCCGGGGAGGGCTTGTAGCGAGTTTTCGTATTCCGTCTCGAATCGCGTGCATTTGAAGATCCTTCCTCGTGAAGTTACCATTTTGTTTTTGTAAATATTGTGTTTTCCTTATATAAAAACCCAAAAATATTTTCCTTTTCCTCATTTGTTTTCCTTTTATGTTTGCTTTTTATAAAAACCCAAAAATAATCTTCGATTTCCTCTAAATGTTTAATTCTTATCTCCTTACCCTCTAAATTGTTTAATTCTCCACAATGCTCGATTTCGCACCCTTTGATCCCCATGATCCTCGGACCATGGAGGATTTCTATCGTCCGTCACTTATCGGTCGAGGAGGACCGATCGTTCCGGGAACGAAGTTTAGATTGAAAAATCGTATGGTTCGTCTTCTTCGACAGCATTGTCAATTTCATGGATTTCACGACGAAGATGCTAACAAGCACTTGAACAAGTTCTTATCTATTACTCAATCCATGAAGCAACGTGGCGTTTCTCAAGATGATATCCGATTAAATCTCTTCCCCTTCTCTTTAACCCACGAGGCCGAATCTTGGTTTTACACCCTTGAAAAACATTCACTTCATACTTGGGAAGAGATGTTTCGCAAGTTTCTTTCAAAATACTTTCCATATTCGAAAACGATGCAGCTGAGGAAAGAAATTCTTAATTTCCAGCAATTACCCAAGGAAACCGTATTTGAAGCATGGGAAAGATTCAAAACGTTATTGCAGAAATGTCCCGATCATCGAATTTTGCTTCTTGATCAAATCCTAACCTTTTATTATGGTATTACAACGATTGATCGAGACAAAATCATGTTGGCAGCTGGTGGAAATCTCATGCAGAAGACACCTCAAGAAGCTTACGATTTGATCGAGAATATGACACAACATCATTATCAGTGGGATGCTGAAGTTCTTTACGATTCTACCACTACGTTGAGTGATCATTATTCCGAGAAAATTTCTGTTATGAGTGCTCAAATTGACGTCTTTGGCAAGCAAGAAAACTATATCAGTCAACAAAGACCGAGTCATCCATCCACCTTTTACTATTCTGACTCTGACGATAGTGATGACGATGAACCATTTGAAGAAGAGAACTTAAAGATCGATGACGATTCTTCGAGTGGCAATCCCACTCGTATTTTCGATCCTATCATTTCCGACTCTTCCCCTTCACTCACGCCGGTTGAGAGAAGTGATGTCGTTTTGGAAGAAGTCGATGATCTAATTTCGTCGAAAATTGTTGAAACCAATTGTGATCCGCTTATTAACAAACCTTCGGATACCTTGTCAATGGGGGATAAGGAAGTCGAATGCACTCCTCTTGAGAATATTGATGACCTTGTTCCAATCCCAAGGGTATCTGAGACACCTTTCGATTCGATTTCAGAAACTTTCAAAATGACCTTCACAAATCCTTTGTTTGAATTCGATTCAAAATATACTCTCAATTTTGACAATCAAATCTTTGACGAGGAAAGTGATGAGTCCGACACGGAGACCATAATGGAAAAGGTGCAAATTTCTAGTTCACAAAGTACCGCACAAATCCCACCTCCGTTTATCTCTATTGATGAAATTAAAGAAGTAGAATTGTCTAATGGAAATCCTCCGGAGCCCGAGCTCAAGGATTCATCTCTTGATTTACATCTCGAGGAGTTCTCCGGTGAACTCTCTCATTTCATATCTCCTCCAGAATATGATCGTGTCTATTTTGATCTTGAGGAAGATTTTAGTTTGGGAGAAGAGCAACTCTCTCAAAAGAGTTTCGTTATTGATGACATCACCCCGCCTTTTTCTCCCAATGTTTTTGTTGAAAATCACCAAATAAGCTTAAATGTTCAAAATCAGATTAAGGGATTTGCTTTTGAAGATGAAGAATGGATCCTTATCATTATTAAAATCTTTATTCCATTTCTTCCTTATAATGTGATTTCCCCTCTTCTCCACTCTTATGGGAGTGAGGATACCATCTTTGACCCCGGTATCACCGCTTTTCCTTTTTAAGAACCGTGGGTATCTCATTGGAGTGGAACTTTCTTATGTTTCAATGTTTATAACCTCTTGAACGAAAGTCCGATGGAGATTATCTCTTCCACTTGCTTCCCTAAGGACAAATGAATTCGGGGACGAGTCAAGCTAGCGACTCGGTGATCAAAAACAGTAGCGCTTCGTGGGAGGCACCCCATGCTTATCCTTCTCTTTCTTTCTATTTTCTCTAATAAGTGACGTGAAGGGGTCTGCCTCTTCGATTTCTCGTGTTTGGTTGTTTGTGATGTTGTGTTTAGGATGTTCCTGATATGAAGACTCTCGTGCTCGAAGTTTGTCATTTCTCCACTCGAGTTTCATGATCGTTGCTGAAGGAAATCCGATATCCTAATCTTATCGACTAACGTTTATCTTCTAGCATACTTAATAAACGGCTTTTAGATTTTCGTGATACCCTTGCTTTAAACATTGAGGACAATGTTTCGTTCTAGTCTGGGGTAGGGTAATCTTCGATTTGATTTGACCGCACTTGCTTATTTCTGTCGTGTACTCTCGTAACCCCGTTTTTCCTTAGAAAATGAAAAATTGTGCAAAAATGTGAAAAATTTAAAATTTTTGTAAGCTTTTGTTAAGTCTTTTTGATTGAAAAGTTTTGCTAGTCTCTTAGATAAGAAGCTATAAAATGCGAATTCTAGCTCACAAGGCCAAGAATTTGCAAGTTTCTCTGAGTGATTTTAAATATGCATGACTTAATTTCATTAGACGAAGCATTTGCTAAGTTAATATATGTTTTGACACCTTGTTGACTTTCCGCTGGTGAGAGTAGGAATAGAATTCTGACTTGACCGGGCGTGTTGAGCCCTAGCTTGTTCCCTTAACCATAGGTAATCTAAAAATTATCGGCTAAGCATCTGCGGATCTCATTATTTGGGATTTTAAATTTTCAGAGATCGAGAAATGATAGAGTTACTTATGAGTTTAGATGCTAAGCGTGGAGTAGTTGGTTCTCTTTAGAGCCCATCGAAGGTACTTATGGCTTTTTGTTCCCACAAAATTGTTTCACCCCATATATGTCTAATAATAATTAGAGATGTTGAGTTTTTGGCGATAGTTAGTTCTTTATCTTCTTAAAAGAATCTTTGTTTTAAAAATTGGGTACACATCAAGGATCCGTAATAAATAAATGAGTAATAAGTGATATGTGAAATGTAATAAGTAAAGTTGTGAGCTGCGGTGTCGAGATCGGACCCTTGGATCTTTAGCCGGGATTGAGTGAGGTCTTAGCCTAGCCAGCCGGGATCCTCATCTCATGAAGCCTATAGTCTTGGAATTACCCCGTGAAGCTCCGTGGTTCACAACTCATATAAGTAAAGGTATAAGTGCAATATAAAAAAAAAATAATAAATAAATAAAAAATGAAAAATGAAAAATGATGAAAATGGCAAAATCAAAAGTATAAGTGAATAAAAATTCCTTGATGTGGACCTCATTTTTACGACAATGGTTCTTGAGAGAAGATGGATAACTAATTATCGACTTAGCTTTGTATCTTTATCGGAATAAAAGTTATCAAAACGAGAAATTTGAAGAAATTCATTTCTCACAAAAATAAAAAAATTCTAGAGGAAATAGGAAAATGGGAACAAAAGGTAATTACACAAGTAACTTCCATGGGTAGTGTTAGCATCTAGAGTCGTATGTAACAATGATTTCGGTTTTACGCTTAGTTTGGGACTTGTGAAAAATCAGGGACGATGTATTCTATCCGTATGGTCACTTCACGCTGTGTGGTGTTTTCTACTCCGTGATCCTAACGTGTCGTTTGAAAAATGTTAGAGTTATTGATCGACATGAAAGTTCAACAAACCGTCATTCATAATCAGAATGTGCTTAACCGTTATATCTATATGTGAATTAAAAAGGTAAACGGGGCGTTTTTAGAATTAAGGCTTTCTTAATCACTTTTGAGGAACATTGACTACTTCTTCTCTAATTGGTTTGTCTGAACTGTTTTAAGTTTCTTACGGTTAGTCATTCACAAGTGGCTAGCTTGTGTGAGATAACTTGACGGTTTGGACATATCAATGGTTTAGTAGAAAGAGATTGAAATCCTTGGTTTTAGAAGCGTGAGTTGATTGCATTGCGTGAGGACACGACAATGGTCTCGTCTGGGGTATTTTGGTATGTGCTAAAACACATACCTTTTCATTATCAAAATAGACCCAAAATAACCAAGAAAGAGCCGTTTATTGCTAATATTTATGGTTTTCTTGAGTTTGTGCTTGTGCAGGTTCGGATATGTAAAAACACACAAAAAGGAACCAAATCAGATGTAAATCCGAGCACGAGAGATCAAGAGAGTTTGAGCTGAGCCGGAAGGTCGGGATTGTGCATTTTGGAAGATTTTATTCTCTAAGGATGATTTTTGAAGTTTCAGTCAAGTTTGAAGAAATGTCAAGATTAGTCCCTAAACTTTCAGTATTTGGCAGAATAGACCCCTGAAGATTCAAAGATGGCAAAATTGGTCCTTGGTTTATTGAAGAATGACAACAATGGCCCTTTGAAGATATTTTCAGAGTTTACAACCTTGGTCCCTGAAGTTTCAGAAAATACATCTTTAGTTCTTTGATAACTAAATGCATTCAAATTCAAGTCCAAAATCTATCCTAGTCCAAATACCAATCCAAAGCCCAAAACCATTCATACCTGGTCCAAGTCCAATCCAAAGCCCAAAACCATTTGGCATTATAAATTTTAGTTTCGAACCCACTCCAAAAAGTATAAATTTTACCCACACTAACACTTGTTATTTAACGAGATATTTGTTCCCCGCGCAATACAGCGGGTGCACAAAAACTAATTTTATAGGTAGGAAATAAAGTTCTTATAATAAAATGTATTTTTAATAAAAAATGTTACCACTAATAAAGAAAATGATAAAATGAGTTAAAATATAGGTTTAGAGGTTCTTTTTTTATAATGCTAAACTTATATAGGTATGACAATATAAACTTCATTTGTTTTATAGGCTATTTTGTATTATTAGTAAACTTATGTGATACCAAAATTGTGACCTAATGAACTTATGAGATAGTTTGTATTATTAGTAAATTTATGAGGTAGTTTTTAAAATATTAGGGGTGTTAACATATAATGAATAAAGAGTTTAAATGCTATCACCTCCGTGCCATATTAACTGTCCTGTTTTGACTTTTGAATTATTTTTTTTTAACTTTGACGTTAAATATTTTTGTTTGCGTCGTATAATATTTGATAAAAATTATACCAATGAAAAATATGTTTAAAACATAATCTATTCATATATTTTACATCAAATATTGTATAACACAAACAAAAATATTTAAGGTCAAAGTTGAAAAAAAGAATGACTTTGTATGGGACGGAGGGAGTACTTTATATTTCAGTAAAACTTAATGGGGCTTTATAGAAATTTATGGAAAGGTTTAAAAGCTATTTTATAATTTAATAAAACTTAAAGGAGCATTTTTTTCACATGTAAGAAACTATACTATAGAAGAATAAGGCCTGCACACGTAATAATTAAAACATCAGCCTATATGTGTAGAAATGTGAATAGTTCCATTAGTCACTTAGTATTAAATATGTTCATACTCTAACAAACTTAAATGAAAAATCATAACAGTGTTCTTAAGTTATTTATGAGATGAAAAGGAGTGAAATGGAAAGAACTATACTATAGATGAATATGGTCTGCATACGTAATAGCTAAAACATTAGCATCTATATGTCGAAATGTGAATAGTTCCATTAGTCAATTAGTGTTAAATATGTTCATACTATAACAAACTTAAATGAAAATTCATAACACTGTTCTTTAGTTATTTATGAGATGAAAAGGAGTGAAATGGAATGAACTATACTATTGATGAATAAGGCCAGCCAACTAGCTAAAACGTCAGCATCTATATGTCGAAATGTGAATAGTTCCATTAGTCAGTTAGTATTAAATATATTCATACTATAAAAAACTTAAATGAAAATTCATAACACTGTTATCAAGTTATTTATGAGATGAAAATGAGTGAAATGGAATGAACTACACTATGGCAGCAACTATATGTCGAAATGTGAATATTTACATTAGTCATTTAGTATTAAATATGTTCATACTCTAACAAACTTAAATGAAAATTCATAACAACGTTCTTAAGTTATTTATGAGATGAAAAGGAGTTAAATGGAATCAACTATACTATAGATGAATAAGGCCTGCATACGTAATAGCTAAAACGTTTGCATCTATATGTCGAAATGTGAATAGTTCCATTCGTCAGTTAGTATTAAATATGTTCATACTATAACAAACTTAAATGAAAATTCATAACACTGTTCTTTAGTTATTTATGAGATGAAAATGAGTGAAATGGAATGAATTATACTATAGATGAATAAGGCCTGCCTACTTAATAGCTAAAACGTCAGCATCTATATGTCGAAATGTGAATAGTTCTATTAGTCAGATAGTATTAAATATATTCATACTATAACAAACTTAAATGAAAATTCATAACACTGTTCTCAAGTTATTTATGAGAAGAAAATGAGTGAAATGGAATGAACTATACTATAGATGAATAAGGCCTGCATACGTAATAGCTAAAAGGTCAGTATCTATATGTCGAAATGTGAATGGTTCCATTAGTCACTTAGTATTAAATATGTTCATACTTTAACAAACTTAAATGAAAATTCAAAACACTGTTCTTTAGTTATTTATGAGATGAAAAGGAGTGAAATGGAAAGAACTATACTATAGATGAATAAGGTCTGCATACGTAATAGCTAAAACATCAGCATCTATATGTCGAAATGTGAATAGTTCCATTAGTCAATTAGTGTTAAATATGTTCATACTATAACAAACTTAAATGAAAATTCATAACACTGTTCTTTAGTTATTTATGAGATGAAAAGTAGAGAAATGGAATGAACTATACTATTGATGAATAAGGCCTGCCAACTAGATAAAACGTCAGCATATATATGTCGAAATGTGAATAGTTTCATTAGTCAGTTAGTATTAAATATATTCATACTATAAAAACCTTAAATGAAAATTAATAACACTGTTATCAGGTTATTTATGAGATGAAAATGAGTAAAATGGAATGAACTACACTATAGATGAATATGGCCTGCATACGTAATAGCTAAAACGTCAGCATCTATATGTCGAAATGTGAATATTTACATTAGTCATTTAGTATTAAATATGTTCATACTCTAACAAACTTAAATGAAAATTCATAACAATGTTCTTAAGTTATTTGTGATATGAAAAGGAGTTAAATGGAATCAACTATACTATAGATGAATAAGGTGTGCATACGTAATAGCTAAAACGTTAGCATCTATATGTCGAAATGTGAATAGTTCCATTAGTCAGTTTGTATTAAATATGTTCATACTATAACATACTTAAATGAAAATTCATAACACTGTTCTTTAGTTATTTATGAGATGAAAATGAGTGAAATGGAATGAACTATACTATAGATGAATAAGGCCTGCCTACTTAATAGCTAAAACGTCAGCATCTATATGTCGAAATGTGAATAGTTCTATTAGTCAGATAGTATTAAATATATTCATACTATAACAAACTTAAATGAAAATTCATAACACTGTTCTCAAGTTATTTATGAAATGAAAATGAGTTAAATGGAATGAACTATACTATAGATGAATAAGGCCTGCATACGTAATAGTTTAAAGGTCTGTATCTATATGTCAAAATGTGAATGGTTCCATTAGTCACTTAGTATTAAATATGTTCATACTTTAACAAACTTAAATGAAAGTTCATTACACTGTTCTTAAGTTATTTATGAGATGAAAAGGAGTGAAATGGAATTAAAATTAAAATTATGTGGTGTTTTTGATTTTTTTTTCAAAGTAGAAAAGAAAGAGCGGTGAAGTAGAAAGGAAAGAAATTACTTGTGTTTTTTCTTTAAAATGTTTCACTTCATTTATGAGATGAAAATCTCAACTTACTTTTACCTACCACTTTTTTTATTTTTCTTTACTTTAGTTTCTCTTCCAAAAAGAAAGTTGATAGAGGGTGTAGTGGGGGTTTTCTCTCGTTACATCAGATTTTTCTCTCTCTTAAACTTTTTCTTCCAGTTTTTCTCAACGTTTGAAGCATCCTCTTTCTCCTCATTCAATTTTTATTTTTCTATTAATATTAATTAATTTCAATAACGCAATATATAAAATAAGCAATTCATTCATTAACTTGTATAAGATCAATTTTATCGGGTGATTGATGCAGGGGTGCAAAGAAATTGTATTCCACTTAAAAAATTAAGCTTAATATTTAAATATAGGGAAAATGACAAAAAAAATGCATCGAACTTGACACTTGTTGTCATTGTGTGTAGCCAACTATTTTTTTTTTCATTGTAACACAAACCTTTTGAATTTTTGTCATTGTATGTAGCCAGTTAGGTGAATTTGTGTTATTGTATGTACTCAGTTAGGCTTAGCGTTACATCGTTAGTCCTTATTTACTAACGGTCGTTAGTAAATAACTTAAAATTTCGTTCTCTTACGTTTTTATTCGTTTTCATCCGTTATTATACGTTTTCGTCCGTTTTTATACTTTTTCGTCCGTTTTATACATTTTGGTCCAATGCTTTCATCCGTTTTTTACATTTTCGTTTGTTTACTTACGTTTTCGTACGTTTTCTTACGTTTTAGTCCGTTATTATACGTTTTCGTCCGTTTTTATACTTTTTCGTCCGTTTTATACATTTTGGTCCAATGCTTTCATCCATTTTTTACATTTTCGTTTGTTTACTTACGTTTTCTTACGTTTTAGTCCGTTATTATACGTTTTCATCCGTTTTTATACGTTTTCGTCTGTTTTCTTACGTTTTCATCTGTTTTATGCGTTTTGTTCGTTTTTTTACGTTTTCATTCGTATTTATACGTTTTTCATCCGTTTTCTTACGTTTTCAACTGTTTTTATACATTTTCGTCTGTTTTTTTTAAAGTTTTCGTCTGTTTTCTAACATTTTCATCTTTTTTTATACGCTTTCGTTGGTTTTCTTACTTTTTCGTTCATTTTCTTACTTTTTCGGACGAAAATGTATAAAACTTAAGAATATGGACAAAAACGTATAAAAATGGATGAAGGTGTAAGAAAACAGATGAAAACTTAAAAAAAAGACGAAAACGTATAAAACAGATAAAAACAGACGAAAACATATAAAAACAGACGAAAACGTTAGAAAATCGATGAAGACATTTAAAAACTGACGAAAACATATAAAAACGGACGAAAAAATATAAAACGGATGAAAAACAATTGAAAACGTATAAAAACAGATGAAAACGGACGAAAACGGATGAAAACTTATAAAAACTGACTAAAATGTATAAAAGCGAATGAAAACGTATAAAAGCAGATGAAAATGTAAGAAAACGGACGAGAATGTAAGAAAACAGACGAAAACGTAAAAAAGGGGAAAAAGCAACGGACGAAAAAGTATAAAAAACGGACAAAAACGTATAATAACGGATGAAAACGAAAAAAAACGTAAGAGAACGAAATTTTAAGTTATTTACTAACGACCGTTAGTGAATAAGGACTAACGATGTAACGCTAAGCCTGACTGGGTACATACAATAACACAAATTCACCTAACTGGCTACATACAATGACAAAAATTCAAAAGGTTTGTGTTACAATGAAAAAAAAAATAGTTGACTACACACAATGACAACAAGTGTCAAGTTCGATGCATTTTTTTATCATTTTCCCAAAAAAATTCTAATTCCAATTGCAATTTAATTGAGAGTCTGTCTGTCTCATAACTCATAAGCTTAAATTATATTAGTGAAAATGTACCGATCTATACTTAACGATCCTTAAAAAGACAGAGAATATATATTAGCTTACAAACACGAACTTTATGAATCATACATTGAGTTTTGTAGTTTTATGTTCTTTACGATTTTCACATGTCTTTTTATGTCATTTTGCACTTTTATGTTTACAGTTGCAACTAAATCACCAAACACTTTTCCAAATAGAATTGTTAGAACTCACAGCTACGAACTAACAACCTCCAAGTATCAATTTACAACTTACAGTTACTAGCTATCAGTTTACAACTTATAACTAATTTTAATAAACATACCCTATATGTCCACTTTTTCTTTTCCGGTCATCTCAAATTAATTATCACTATTAAAAATAGATATGAAATTGTAATCGATTTTATCATGTTGTTCTTAATTGAAGCCATTATTAAAGATGTGCAAGTGGCACAAAAAATTACCAAAGTTAGAGGTCATTTCCAATTAAAGAATCAAAACTTTTTTTTTCAGCATAAAAATGTAGCTTTTCATGGAAAAATCATTTTGACGGGTGAATGTTAAATGATGATGTACCCTCCAAGTAGCTCGAAGGACACTCCTCCGAGACGTGTCGAAGCCCTTCTATTCGAAGGCCCAAATTAGGATTCCAAATGTAGGATCTTAATATTTATGTTGTTTGATGATTCGGGTGGTCTAGGAAAATGATTAAACAAGTAAGCCATGATGAAAGATGAAGAGAGTTGAGAGGAGGTTTCTTGAAGATAGTTGCTTTAGAAAAGTGAAAGGTTTATTCAAAGAAGCCTCACCCCTTCCATGGATGGAAGGGGTATTTATACTTACAAACTACACGACCTCCTATCGGCCTGTGGATCAGGTATACAGTGGGTAAAGACCCGTCCTTCCTCCACGGTGTTGCACTAAACTAATCTACGCTACAAACTAACTAATAAACTACTAAGTAACGTAAATAACGACAAGTCTACGAGCTAACTTATGCTAGATAATAATTGGGGTGACCGACACTTTAACATGGAATTTTCTAATTCCTAACAATCTCCCCCTAAGGGAGGTCACCCCATGTTTTACATTTCGAATCCTAGCATTTTATTCTTGACTTTGTTCTTGAGCTCGTAGACTTCAATTCTTCAATTCCGCAATCTTTGTGCTTAAGCAGTGACTCTTCATAGTCCGCATAATTTGTACTTTTAGTGGAGGCCTTTGAACTGATCCACATCTTTGATGATCTTAGAGCTTTCATAGAGATCATCAGCCACAGTAAATCTCTCTGGATCATCCATAGTTGTGTTGCCATCATGTGATGTTGTGACTTTTGGACCGACATGCTCAAACTTTTGAATCATGACATCTTTCCATCAGAGTAGCGGAAGCTTTTTACTGGTTCAAGATATTTGCAGCAGCGTAGCAGAAGCATAGTATAAAAATATCTGAGCCAGGTTCTGTAGATACGCACAAGTCCTGATTTCTTCAATTAAGTGTGAATGCTGTGAGCATGCGGCTTTGGATTGACTCCTCAATTCTGATCAGCTGCAATCGTCCAAATGTACCTGTAAAAAATAGTTAAAACACACGAAAGTGTCTTTGAACACTTTCGTTGAATTGAGGTACACGGCCCACGGTTCCCCGTTGATCAGTACAAGTACTGCCTGTGATCAGGTAGGATTCCTAAGAAACTCCTTGACAGGGTTTCGCAGCTGCTCTAGCCGTTCTTAAACCGGAACGTCTCAAAGAAGACAACACGGAGTGAGTGAACCAGCGAATTGAGATTCACTGATTGATGAAAAATGATTCGAAAAACAATCGCGTATTGCTTAAGATGAAAGAGTTTCGCAATACAGCGAAGGTTTTATGAGAAAGATCAATTTTCAATCAAAAATACTTTTTGTATATGAAAAGAGTACACATTCGACGTGCTAGTGAAAAGAAGATTCGCACATCAAACGGTTTTTCCAAAAGTATTCGTCAATTCCATTCCTGGACCAAGGTTGATTCACGAATGAATCGCCCCATTGTTTCTATCCAGTTGTCACAAGCTTGATCTTTAGAAAAGATCTCACATGTCACCCACCAAGAGCTTGTTCGATGTTGGCTCTAGAAGGATTTCCATCTTCATCGTGAATACTTTTACATACCACTCAGATGTTCTGGCAAAACCACAAGGATAATGCGTAGGACTCTCAATATATACTTACTTTCCACATTGTGTAAAACAGCAAGTCTTCATTAATATAGTGTCCTAATGAGATATTGTGGATGATCTCTTGGCTCTAGACTCAATTGTGCACATTTGATTCCTATGCCGGAGACTAGGCAGAGGGTCTCCTTTTTCAATATCAACAATCTCTAAGAGAAAGTCGATAGATAATGTCGGTTCCCCGTGAGAATGAAACAAGCCCTTTTAAGAGGAACTTGAGTAGCTTGGGAAGTTTAGTGCAGTGCGTCACTGGTTCCATGACGTCTTGTCTTCAATACCAATGTTACCTTAGTAACCACTAGTAGCACATGTAATGAACCCGGTTACTGCCCTAAGGTTGAATTATTGGAGGGCTATTTCTTTTCACCATTTTCTCATTTCATTTCTTTTTCATTCTTCAACCCCTTCAGTGCTTACCAAGACTTCATAACTAGAACCTTGTTGGGTTTATTCCAGTTCTAGCTCAATCTCAGTCCGCACTCTTCCCAAATCTCACTTTTCTCCTTTTTTCATTATACCTAAGAACTCTTCACTATCTAGTGGATTGTCCCTGGGTAGATCCCTCCGGTTCTGGCGGGATCGTGGGAACGAATACCTAACCTAACCATCCTTATAACTCCATGTATAAAATAAATTGGTCGGTCTTTTGGTATTGTTCTTTCCTTCATGAAACCAATTGAAAAATCATTTGGAAAACCAATCAAGGTACTTGTGATACGTGATCAAAGCATTTTGTACCCTAATAGTTTTGATCATTTAGAAAACCTCCCCCTCAACATGTGCGTATGATTTAGAAATTGTTTAGCACAAGGAGGCAAGAGGACTTTGAAATATTTTCTTTGATCATAATTTTCATACGAAAAAGCCATTTGATTTTCATGGTAAAATTCTCCCCCTCAATATGTGCATAGGATTTTTGAAATCATTTTTATCACATAGAGGCAAGAGTTCTTTTGAAGCACATCCACAATCACAAAATCCATTAAGAAACCATTAAACAACTCAATCAAGGTACTTTATAAATCTCTTTAAAAAAACTTTTTGTACCTCGATAGTTATGCTCCCCCTCAATATGTGCTTCGAGATTCGAAAGCTTTTAGCGCATATGAGAGAGCAGCCTGCACAATTAAAACAAAACGATCACCTTTTATCAAATTTCATAATTAAATCACAAATTCTCCCCCGATCAAAAATATCAAACCCTTTGAGATTTTGGATCCCAAGTGATTTAATAAGGTTTAGAAAGCATGGGAGAATATGTGGCTGATTTAAAAACTCATCTAGTTTTAGGATAAATCCTCCTCCACAACATGTGCATTGTGTATATCAAATCGTTTGGCACATGGAGGCAGGAGTGCCTATAAAGGGCTAAAACCGATTCCACTAAAACAGATTTGAGATTTAAATCACAATCTCTCCCCCGATCAAAGATTTCAAGCCATTTGAGATTAGTGATCCCAAAAGATTTAAATAATTTAGAGAATTTTTTGGGGAAAGACGTGGCAAGATTTGATTTAGAAACATGACAGATAAGGACCATTTTAAGACATTAAAGATTGTTAGTATCAGGTATATGATTGTTTCTAAGAGATCTTTTAAGTAAAACAAAACAATTTCACAATCAAACAAGAACAGAAAAAATTTCATTTTGAAAGACCTTGATTCAAAAGAAAAATCATACCATGACATAACATTAAATCTTTAGATCACCACATAATTTCGTACAAATGGACTCGTATGAAGAAACATCGTTTGAAAATATTTTATTTTAAATCACTCTCCCCCTCAATCCATGACAGTAGTCAATAATTGAGTGACTTAGGTTTTGATAACATGAAGTCCGGTGATTTTCAAAAATTAGTCCAATATATTTTCAAAACAATATTTTCCATTTTCAAAACAATTTAATCAAATTGTTAAAAATTGTTTAAAAATGGTATCCTGCACAAAGATACGTTAGGTGGTTGAGAAGCTTTTGTTGTTGTTGCTGTAGGGTTTGGAAGAAAAACCGTCTGCTGATGCAGTGAGACTTCTTCTTACGTTGCATTTTGAATGCCAACTGAGGTTAAATTAAGCTCTGTTTCTTCAATCACTTAGAAGAAAACCATCTGCTGATGCAGTGAGACCTCTTACGTTGCATTTATGCCAACTCTCCATAGAAGTCCAATTAAGCTCCGTTTCTTCATTTGTCAACCTAAGATATAGTTACCCTTTCCTTTCGGCATCCAATCATCTTAAATTGTGGGATCCGGATCGGGAACATTCTTATAACCAATATACCTGCATATGTTAGTGAACACACATACCGATATATGGTGGTCGACATCACCTAAACAGCAATCGACTAATAAGAGTCAATGCAACATATCAATCAGATCATTTAAATGTATAGGAATAATGTGTTCATCAAACTCTAATCATCTAATCCTAGCAATCATATCTTAGGCACCTAGTCCTTCAACATAGGTTAACATCATTTTTAATTAAGCATATTAGGATAATTAAGAAAGCTCGTTAGAAGATATAGATTTGAAAACATTCTCCCCCTCAACCAATAACTCATTTTATAAACGATTTTAAAAGTGCTAAAGTCATTGATTGAGTTTCCAAATTTTATAAAGACTCTGAATCTGATTGTTTTTAAGCAACTCATTTTCCACCATTTTGAAAACAACAAATATTTTTCTGAAGAATTTTAGATGGAAAAACATTTGTGTAGGAACAGCAGTCCTTCGACATACTTTCCTCAAATAGTTTTAGGATAAGTGCACGATATTTTGAAAATTGTTTAAGCGCAGCACTTTCCTTTCTTGAAGACCGGGTTGCTATCTGAAATAATAGCAAACCATGGTTTAAGCTCGGGTCACAGTCTGAAGTAACTGCAAGCCATAGTTTAAGCACGGGTTACAGTCTGAAATAACTGTAAGCCATAGTTTAAGCACGGGTTACAGTCTGAAATAACTGTAAGCCATGTTTTGAGACATGTTTTGAAAAAGAATATTTACACCTCCTGCTCGAACTTCATCTATGGTCCCGTGCCATTATTGAATGACATTTCTAAGACCATAGATGTTATCGATACCAGAAGACATGTCATGAGAAAACATATTTTTGGTATTTTTGAAATTTTCTGATGTTTATGGGTTTTTGTTGATTTTATATTTTTCTATTTTGTTTTTGTTGGTTTTATATTTTTGTATTTTGTTTTTGATAAATATTTACAAGGATAGAGTAGATGATATAATTTAAAAAGATGATGATACGAGTACCGAGATAAGGATATCGAACAACACGTCGTAGAAGATAGAATTCGTCATCTCTTAAACTTCCACTACCAAAGCTTCTAAGGCTCTTGCATTGAAGAAAGAAATTGAACCATCTGAAAGTGAGACTTTGGCAGCTTCTCCCCAAACCGAAAATCCTTTAGCTGAGCAGATTCAAAGCTTTCTTACAAGCTTCTCTTAGCCAGGTGCACTAGGAAACACACCATTATCATAAATCCCGCTGCTCCATTTAAGAGTGATGATCGAGGAACTCCATTCGGGGTTATATCATCAAGAAGAACAGCAACGTATCATCCCACACATAAAATAATCTTCTCAAATTTCTTTTCTACTGACGTCTGAAGTAATCCATACCAAAAGGTTTCAAGAGACCACTTCCCCTACGTAGTTGAATTGATGCAGTCAGTCTCTTAGACTAAAGCTCACGAACCCGAATACAAATACCCGAAGACAAGGAAACTTATACCATCGAAGTAGCAGATTAAGTCCAATAGCCAAAGAATAACCCCGATGTATACTTTTCTCTCCCTTAAAAAAAGTGTATGAAGCTCAAGAACCTGGAATACCCGAATGCCCAAAGAGAGAACAACCGATAACATTGAAGAAGCAGGCCGAATCACTGTTATCTCTGCGGATGACAATCTCTGCGGATGTCCACTCCGGAATAAGTGATTATATCTCTGAATCACAGATTAAGCCCTCAAGTGAGACATCTGAGCATCCCCAATGTACACAATCTCTATCATCACACACCTGTGTACCTCTTTTATCTTTAGAAACTTTCAATTACATCACTTCCCTCACATAGTTGGAATAATAACACTAAACGCCTTGATGAGTAAAGACTTGAGTTTCTATGCGGTCATGACATTTGTTTTCTCGGGATATCTTCAATCACTTAGAAGAATTAAGTTCATCAAGTTTACTCGTCATGAGTCAAACCTTGAGTTTCTCTGCGGTAATAACATTTGTCTTCCCGGGGTATCTTCAATTACTTAGAAGTATTAAGTTCATCAAGTTTACTCGCGTTTAGGTGCTTGTCTCTTTACGCCTTGCTGGTTTTTGACACTTCAGAATCAACAACTCTTTGTAAGTCCGTATACTAGAAATATTTTGAGAAGAACATCATTAGCTCAGATGTATCTGTGAGAATCAACTTGTTGAAGAATAACGTGAGCAAGTCTAATTAGGGATTAAATTTGGCATTTTAATCTTCCCCAATTAGTGCTCTCCCCTAAACCGACAATCCTTTAGATAAATGCTTGAATTAAGAAGAAGTCTTTAGATCTTTGAATGCAACTCGTCTTTAGTCTTCTAACATGTAGCAAAAAATGTAGAACAGACTATAGACTCGACCTTCTTAAAGATTGTCCAGTTGGGGAATAGATAGTTAACATCTTCAACTCACCAAAAACAAGAACATCACCAAAAAGCATCCCAATCAACTTACATCTTTCAAATCCCCTTAACTAAAATCCCTCCCAATCAAACAAGAACAGAAAGATGATCATCAAGGAAATCAGCAATCAGGCCGCAACGAACACACAAGATGGTAACACCAAACTACCAATCACATCAAACAAGAACAGAGAGATTGTTCGGAATCATCATGTTGATGTATACGTGAGGCATTAACCGGAAGCACTTTGTCGATAAACTCATCAATCTGAGTGAAGATGTCAACCCATGGCTCTTAGAAGAGAAAAACTCCATGTGAAGATGACCCGATAAGAAGAAGCTCGGTTCTTACATGAGTTTAGAGCCGTACGACCATTTTTTTTATTCTCAAATAACAATCAACAATGCAAAAAATTCATACTTCTTCTCCCCCTCAAGAATTGCATACGGAGATGCATTCTTGTCTAAATAAGTGAAAATCATCTGAATGTTCTATTCACACTTCTCTCCCGCAAAATAAGAACATGATGTCGCCATCTTCATTATAATCGAGCAAGTGGAATAAGAAAACGATCAGTGGTAGCCCGGTTCACTTGATGACTGAAGCGCATGGAAAAAGTATGAAGCATGTTGATGAGAATGGTCATAATAATAAGATTTCTCTTCTTCAGAAGATAATGTGCACTAAAGCGTACACATTTCTTTTATTTGAGAACGAGGCTTGAACTGAAGTATTCAAACGTCATAAGAAGATTTCTCTTCTTTCGAAGATAATGCGCACTGAAACGTACACATTTCTTTTCATTAGAGTACGAGGCATGAACTGTTGTGTTCATACGTCATAATCTCTCTCTTTTCATCATCTCTTGG
Organism: Chrysanthemum seticuspe; assembly: GCA_019973895.1. Classification (NCBI taxonomy): domain Eukaryota; kingdom Viridiplantae; phylum Streptophyta; class Magnoliopsida; order Asterales; family Asteraceae; genus Chrysanthemum; species Chrysanthemum seticuspe. The sequence goes on along the minus strand of BPTQ01000008.1, from coordinate 892,877 downwards.
CAAACTTATAATCAACCCCATTATCATTCAGTAGGCTCTTTGTTGTGACAACTGATGGAGAAAACCCAATATGATGAATTTGACCCTGAAGTAAACTAACCCGAACTCGTGACTTAAACTTGCACATATGTAACAAAGAGCGGCGCCGATTTCCATTAGCATCTCTAAGTACTCTCTATGTACTCTATACTCTTCAACCAACCAACCATCAAGTATAAGACGTACATTACCTCTTGAAAATCCACAATTCAATGTGACGGTGAGCACTACAACGTAACTCCTTAAAGTGATAGTTATTTTGGGTGGTAAGAGCCCAATTCCCCCAAGTGGTAAAAGAAAAGGTAAAAGACACCCAACAATAACTAGATTTCCAAGTCTTCGTTTTTGATAATAAGCTAGAACAAGGATCATGAAGAATATTCATCCAACCATCCCCGATACCTTCAGATACTAAGTACACTCGCCCGTGATATTTCACTTCAACCTCACATAAATAATACTGAATTAACGCTGTTGTCACATCTTCTTGTTAAAAGCTCAAATCTAGCCTTCTTAGACATTTAAACGAACTTTGATAATGGTTTCATCCCAACCATGGTTAAACGCACATAACCCCGTAAAACCTTGAAATAACCAAACTGCCATGACGAATATCTAAACACACATCCAATTCAAGAAGTACACCCTTTTATCCCTTCTTCGAAGCAGAAACCGTAGCACCAGCATCAAGTAAGATCCAGAATTACACTTTCTCTTCTCCAAGATGGTTCCATCATTACGGGATTTTACAACTCTATGGTTTAAACCGAGAAATAGTTTCTTTCGTGGGATTTTACAAAACCAAGAATAAACCGTAAGATAGATCCGGAAATGCACTTTACTAATACCAGGATGTTTCCATTGTCACGGGATTTTACAGGTCTATGATTTAAACCGAGAAATAGATTCTTTCGCGGGATTTTACAAAATCAAGAAAAAACCGTAAACAATGTCAGCTTGAATGTGTTATGACGACTTTGGTTTCAGTGAATATCTGTTTTAGGGGAACATGCAGCGGTTCATCAGCGGTTCATTATCCAACATCAACAATATCATCAACCATCCAATCAACACTTTGGTAAACACATCATTCACGCATTCTGTCGGCAATTGCAGTGACAACATGGAGAAGTAAATCCGATATGTCAAACTTGAACATGAAGTAAAATTCCCCAGATTTGTTACTTAAACTTGTACAAATCCTCGTGAAAAAGAAACGGTGTACCCAATGTACAAATCCTCTTGACGTATCCTCAACTGTGTGAGACACCGAAGTGATAGTTACAATTTGGCTTGAGAGAGAATCACAAAAGTAACTAAATAGCCAAGTCTTTATCACACTCTTTAAAATCCCAAACAAGTCATCTTCGCGGAAGGTAGAAAGAAAGAAGACGACAATAAGTAAACGCGCCCGGATAACTTCATTTCAAAATCCAAATAAGAAATATCGTCCAAACAATCTCGTAGTCAACTTTGTTCAATCAATTCAAGACATGACATAAAATCTTCCGTGAAAATACGTAAACCAAAGTATCAACCCTCATAACCCATCAAATCTCATCAACACACCAGATCTTATCATCAAATCACATAACCCGAATTCACAGGTATGTAACGAAATCCAACGAATGCCCGGTCAATAAACATATCCAAATATCACACAACCCTGTCCAATTTAGTATAGAACGACTTTGGCTCATAAAAGAATAACTCCAATATAGATCACATATTACGTTAAATTAGGTTCATTAGCACACTTCAATAATCCATAGTACCTCAATATCCAATTCACCAAATAGCAAACTTAATAGTAATCTATCTTAAGCATTCGGTCCACCAACTGAAATTCTTACCGAGACCCAAGTGTCCAAAATTATCAAGCTACGAGATTTGTGATAGCCAATTTGTGATTGCAATTGATATACATGACCAATAGATAATCTCAAACTCAACTCTTACGGCCCAACTCACTTTCAGATTAAAGCCCAACAATACAATGACATACATACCGACCCAAAGGAGATCCATATGCACGTTTGGCCAATGTGATATCAATATACTCACAACCCTACATAACTGGCATATAAAACGCACCACAATCTTACTTAATCCCTAATAACTCTCACATATCAAACCCTAACCACATAACATAGATCAAGATCATTACTACCCACCTTGAAGAAAAGTAAACATAAGTCTCGCCACAGGGATGGCTTTGAGACAAAGAAGAGGCAACGAGATTAAACCTTGTGACTCAGGTAGGTTTTGTTATCTTATGATTATGAGTTTTTCGTTTTTATTTCATCAACAAACCGAATATAAGATTTGAATGAGACCTAAAGGTTTTGTACTAATCTTCTAATAATTCGGATATTCTCATTAGAACATCGATCTATGAAGAATTAACTCGTGTGCACGATCTTAAGTGGTCGGAAGAAAAGAAAAACAACACGATGAATCTGAGATCTGTTATGTTGTCCATTTTTTCGTTTAAGCAATCAAACAAGGATCGATGATGGAATAACTTTTGTGTAAGATCTTTCATGGTCTTCGAAAAACAAAAGATAATCTGAGATCAATTACTTTTTGTCATTTTTTTTTCCTTTCTTGATTTATGTTGTAAGATCTGTGATGGTGATGTACAAACGAGAAAACAATCTTTAAAAGATTTGTGAACACGTTTAACTAAACTGATCTTGATTTGATTTAATATTGATGATATTCGTGAGGTGTTGGATAGTGATTGTTTAGGGTTGTTGTGTTGATAGGTTGGTATGGATGTGTTGGTGAAGATATGGTATTTTGTTCGAGTCAAACAGTCATGGTCACGTCTTTACTTACTTAGTAAACAACTCGCATCTTCTTTTTCTTAATTCTGTCAACTCGCATCTGGTCACAAAACATATCATACCCAACTCGCATATGACAAGTCGCATAGTTAAGTTAACAACTCGCTTCAGTATTTTGACACAACTCGCATATCTTTAGAAAGTTTTGATAACTCGCTTTATGGTCATTGCATTTGGACAATTGTAAGATCTTAATATTTATGTTGTTTGATGATTTGGGTGGTGTAGGACAATGATTAAACAAGTAAGCCATGATGAAAGATGAAGAGAGTTGAGAGGAGGTTTCTTGAAGAGAGTTGCTTTAGAAAAGTGAAAGGTTTATTCAAAGAAGCCACACCCCTTCCATGGATGGAAGGGGTATTTATACTTACAAACTACACGACCTCCTATCGGCCTGTGGATCAGGTATACAGTGGGTAAAGACCCGTCCTTCCTCCACAGTGTTGCACTAAACTAACCTACGCTACAAACTAATTAATAAACTACTAAGTAACGTAAATAACGACAAGTCTACGAGCTAACTTATGGTAGATAATAATTGGGGTGACCGACACTTTAACATGGAATTTTCTAATTCCTAACACCAAAATATCCATAGGCGTCAGACCATTTGTTATCACGAAGGTTACCTTAGGGGAATTCGCCATTCGAAGCCCTAAGCCCTGCGGGGTATGGCTGACGAAGAAGCACTGGATAGGGGAACCTCCTGACTTGCTCAAACCCACGATCTCTCTCTCTCTCTCTCTTGGCTTCCCCGTCAAGTCTGAGAACGTGGGTCACTAAACCCTAGCGGTTACCCATAATCATGGGACGCCCCCAGGATCTCCGACATTCATGTAGAAGTGCTCTCAGCCCTATTTCATCCACTATAAATAGGTTGGACGGGCAATGGATTATGGTATGCTCATTTCACACTCATCTCTTTACTTACACATACTTATACAACCATAACTCATACTTACTCTCACGCCGGAGGTGGTTCGCAAAGTCATACCCCTGCGTAATCACTTAACGTAGTGTTTCGTATTTCTTATTCTCAGGTGAAAGGCAAGTCTTGGCTGGAACATAAGCCCCTCATACCTTTGATCATCATCGAAGCCTGGTAGTGAAATCTATTGTACAATCAGTGGCGCCATCCGTGGGACCACTACTTTTTTGGCATGGAACCAGGAAGAGAAGATTCACCTCCACCAGGTTTCTCTACCCTAGTCCCTCTCAACACAACTAACACCGATAATCTCGCACCCATAACTGCCTCAACCTTTACCATACGATCTCGTTTGGAAACTACTCCCGTACATCACGCCTCAACATCCTCTAACCCTATTCCAGATATTAGTCCCGCCTTCGTTGAGGCAAACTTTGAAGCCTTAGATTCCTTACTAAGAGCTCATAAGAGGCAGGTTCACAACACTGAAATGCGAAGAGAGTTGGAATACTCCAGTGAGGAGTATGACGAAGAGATTGAAATAGAAGAGAGGCCTCGACCTGTTAGCTGGGGGTGCTCCACCCTGCAAAATTGTTCTCCTTCCATTAGAAGGCCAAATGGAAGGACAATGGGTTTTGAAGAAGGACCCGGAGGAGATCCGGGAAGAAGGGAAAGAATGCAAGGTGAAAGAAGGAGCGAGAACTCCAACGGAGGAAGTAACCCGGTAGGGAACGGAGGGGTAAGCCTACCCCCTCTTCTAGCTGCCCATTTAGGAAGAGAAGGGATAGAGGCTCCAGTACCCCCCTCATATGTTTCGAGTGTTGGAGGCCCTCTTCCATACTCAGGCATGAATCAGTTACCCCCTCCGAGAATGAACCCCTACCTACCTGCTCAAACCTACAACACTTACCCTCTGAGTGGTTCACTCCCCAACCAGAGTTACCAGCAAATGCCCTATGGACACTTTCCTACGCAATCAACGGGTGTAAACCCTTCGTACCAACCTTCTAATTTCTACCCTGCCTACACACAGCCATTTCCCAACCCGTATAACCCTACACTTGTTTATCCACCTCCATACAACCCGTACTACCCCGAAGCCTCTAGAGCTTGCACACCTTTCGTGAAGTGGATCGAAGACTGCCCCCTACCTGACGGTGTAAAGATGCCTACTCACATAGGCACCTACGATGGAAAAGGCGATCCTGATAACTTCCTCCATTTGTTCGAAGGCGCTATCAAGATCCAAAAGTGGGTCATGCCAGTAGCATGCCACATGTTCACTTACACGCTCCGAGACTCCGCGAGAATATGGTGGAATGGACAGAAGTTTGGAAGCATTGTAAGTCTAGATGACCTTAAGGCTAAGTTCCGATCACACTTTAGCCAACAGAAGAAGAACACCAAGACCCATCTAGCCGTGCACACCATCAAGCAAAGGGACAACGAAAGCACACGGGCCTTCGTTACGGGGTACACCGATGAAACTTTGCAAATTCTGGGTTTGCACAAAGATCAGAGGGTCTCAGGTTTTGTACATTGTTGAAACTAGCAAACCTTGATAGATCTTGAGCTCTCGTAGATCGTTAGTCTTGCTTATGTAATCAAAAGCAAACTAATAGAAAATCTCTACAACTTGTATTCTTTAGCGGAATATAAACACATAAACACAGATAACTAAGAACTCGTTGATCCTCTATGGATCTTTATATTGATACTAAAACTTTGTTTTTCAACTCGTACATAATTCATTCTATTGTGTTCCTTTTATAGACAAGGAACCCTAACTTGTTCTCTAAGAAACATAAAACTAAATAAGATATACATAATCACTTCCTAATAAAGCTCATGCATATCCTAACTAACTATAGAATATACGGAATACTATCTCTGCAGAAACCAACTACAAACTATAATACTTCAGCAGAATTATGTCTTCAGCAGAAACCATACACTTCAGTAGAATTATTTCAGCATAAACTTCAGCATAATTTATACTTCACATAATTCCCAACAATCCTCCCCTAAACTGGAATTTAACTTGGTTAAGTTCCAGTTTCTTGATATATCTTCAATCACTTCATAACTAGATGATTGTACTCGAACATCAGCAGCAAAGAATCAAAGTAAGAACACCTCAATGATGACAAAACGTTGAATCTCCAGATCTTTGCAGCAACAAATGACAACATGTACATCAAAACATATTAGTTTCATACTATTCTCATCACATCTAGGTGTGTTAACTCCTGTGAGAGGTGAATCATTGAAAATAATGGATTTGATGTCTCTTTACCAATAGCCATCACTACTGGAGTAACCAAATGTTTCAGTTCGAAAACCATGGTACACTGATAAGCATCTGATTTATTAGCAAACCAGCAACCATGAACAGATTTGAAATGTCTTTACCTGTAGCCGTTTGCTCAGGACTAGTCAATTCTTAGAATTGGTGAACTGATTACCAAATATGGTATTCTTTACCACAAGCCATATACATATGGGCTAGTCAATTCTTGGATTCCAAAAAGGAATAAACATGGTGAATTGATAACCATACAACTCTCAGCAATTAAGCATGGGTAGTTGCAAACCCTATGATTTTGAGCAAACCATTACAGCTATCAACAGATTTGATGTGTCTTTACCAAAGCTGTACCCTTTGGACTAGCTAACTCTTTGATATACACAAGGTACATCTGGTGAGTCAATAACTATCAAAATATACAACAAACCTGCAAGAAAAGTTAGACATACTCAAAAATATACATAGTTTTTTTTTTTTTTTTTTTTTTTTTTTTTTTTTTTTTTTTTTTTTTAACTAATAAATAAACAAAAACAAAACAACTATTACAAAATATACAAAATACCAAATACCATAATCAAGATGAGGCTAGATGTTGCATAAGTTGAGTCTTAATCACTCTTACACATTGTTCTGCATAAAGCCTATCATTCCCAACTGGATCAGGAAGTATTTCCAATTTCTATATAAGCATTCTTTCCATCAGCTTAACAGACAATGGATATATCTTCTCAGCACACATACACACAGTAATACCACTCTTTGTCTCCACCACATGCACATTAGGAAGAGGATAAAATCTCCAAGTCTCAACCTTCCACTTATGTGAATGCTTCCAAAGAGGATAACCTTGACCATTTGGAGATAGAGAATCAAACAGAACATGAAGATCACCCAACAAAAAGAAGCCAGAACCCTGTGGTGTATGAGTATGGTAATACTTAGTGACAAGGTCATAGAAAGTATGCAAATCTGCCCTATCTACCAAATGAAGTATCTCCTTCAAAAAGTTGAACTGCATAGTAGATTGATCCAATCGATAAATGATATTAAGCTCCTCATCTTTCAAAGTCCAATTAACCAACATATCATGAGATCCCTCAGGAAAAACAACAGCGGTACCTTCTTTGATGAAAGTTGAAACATCCACTTTTAGATCCAAAGAACTATCCTTGTAAGATTTCTTAACTTTAGATGTTTGAACCCCTGATGATCTCACAGATCTCCATAAAGAAGAATATCTCCTTTTAGAAATCCTTTTCATCCTTCGACCTGGCATATAAATCCCCATACATGGTGTCTCCTCAGAGTCATCATGGACATCTGTAGTAGGAATAGAAGAAGTAGATGTACTTGCAGCAGCACTAAGCAACTGATACATTTTCTTAAGTACCTCTTTGGCTTGCTTAGATTTAGCAGCTTTTAGTTCAGCTTCCCTTCCCAACTTTTCGCCAATTGGATCAAAAGGTGCCACTTTAGGTAATGTTTCAGAAGAAACCAATTGAGGTTTAGCAGATTGACTCCTTTTAGTTGAAGGAGTAGCTTCAGGAGAAATTCCAGAAGAAATCATTTGTGGTATAGCCGCATCAAAATCATGTACAATCACCACAGTCTTTGGTCTCTTTGCCTTAGGAGTATTTACACTTTCAGCACTCCTCTTCAAACTAGAAGGTGATGCAGTTTGTTTCATAATCCTTTGGTATAGTCTATGTAACTCATCATCAGGTAAACTCCAGACTTGCCTTTTCTTCAAACCAGAATTAAAGAGAGTAGAACTCTGATGAAGTACAATAGTTCTCATGTATGCTTTCTTCTGAGCTTTAGTAAGTGGTTTTTCCCTTTTTGCTTTATTCTTTTGAGCAACAAGAGCCTTCCTTTTGTCAGCTGCCTCTTGATTTCGCTTTCGACCAAGATTCACCATTTGTGCAACAAATGTTTCACTGTTAAAATCTACACCTAAGATAGTCTGTGCAAGAGTAAGATCTGAAGCACCTTGCTGAACATAAGTATCCCATTGTGCATCAAGGATCTGAGTGCGTAATTCAACCAGTTCTCTTTGTCTCTTAGGAGGCAAATTTGAAGTAGAATCAGCTGCAATCTGTTTAGCCAAATCCTCACTTTTCTTTCTCTCTGCACATTTAGCTAACATTCTTTCTTGCTCTTGCAACTCTAGTTCACTTACCAGATTGGTACCAAGCTCTGCATCAATCAATATTTCTTTCTCTGTATCAGCATGTTTTGCAGCAGAATCAGCTTGAGGAATAGCACCAGAAGGAACGTCAGAAGCAACTCCCAAGTCAACATCAGAAGAAACATTTTGAGATAACTATTCAACAGGAGGAGAGAAAACATCATCATTAGCATTCAAATTAAAACTCCTTCCAGCAACAAACACTCCTTGATCATCTGTAGGATTAGATGGTTCCTTAAAAGTATCTTGACCAGGTATAGAATCAACATCTTCCATTTGTACATCAGTCATAGTGTCTTCAGCAGTTGAAAGATGTTCAAGAATCTGTTCCTTTGAAGCTTCAGCAGTTCTCTTATTCAAATAATGTCTTCTCCTTTGTCTAGTAAATCATATGGGTTCCTTCTTGTTTGAAGATTCAGTAAAAATAGGTAAAGGATCATTGGTCTTCTGAGCCACATCAGCTAAAATCTTAAGAGAACCAAACGGATTAGCCTCTTGCTCTTCATCAGAAGAAACCACTAGCCTTCGTTTGGAATGATGTCCAAGTGGTACTTCCAAACTCTTAACCTTATTTTTCAATTCCACAATCTCATTACCAAGAGAAGATTTAGTCTCTGTAAGTTCCTTTTTGTGATCAGCCACCTCAGCTACATACCTGTTCACTAGAGCATAGACAGATGTAAGTGTAATAAGGTCCTCAGCTCCACTAGCTGATTGCTCAGTGGTAATGGGAACTTCATTAGACCTTTCAGGAGAAACATGGTCATGCTCAATATTAGGAAAATCTGCATTAAATGGTTCCCTGAGTGGACTAGGTGTGGTCAGTCAATTAGGTTCAGACTCAAAGGCATCAGAACTAACCTGTGTAGGTGGTGGACTAGGACTAGGTCTAGGTGAAGGTATAGGTGGAGGTTGGTCAGGAGAAACATTAGATGCTTCAGCAGTAGTAGAAGGGCCCTCATCAATGGCAACTGAAGGATTACCATCAGCAGTAACATTGGTAGAAGGTGGATTATTAACCACATTATCCTCATCAGCAGCCTCATTGCCCTGAGGCAACATAGCTGCTAGCAAAGGATGATGTGTCCCCTCATATTTAGTTCTCATTGAAGCAAATAGTTTAGCAGATAAAGCTCCTATGGGATAAAAGGCTTGGGCTCGGGTATTAGTGTCTAATATCATTTGCAAAAACCTAGGGTACATCAAAAACTTATGCTTTTTCTTTTGAATATTCTCAACCATGTTATTAGAAATAAACTTAGAAAAATTATAAGTTAACCCTTGAGAAAGACACACAATACCACATCCCAATTGAGTAGAAAACTGATCCCATCCTCCTGATTTATTGCTTATGCATTGAAGCAATGTGTGAACTAAAACCCTCCACATCGGGCAGAGTTGATTCTTGAGCCACATGTCAGTTCATTCACCTTGGTATCCAATAGCTCTTAGCCTAGTAAGTATTGCCACCGAATTAGAGTGATAAACCCCATTCTCATCATCCAAATGAAGTCGACTTCTATTCAACTCCTCTGTCACAACATACTCGACATCATCAACCATAGCCACGATCTCTGTTTCACTACGTTTTGAAGCAGATGCCCAGAACTGAGTAACCAATGATTCATATATCGCATTAGGAGAATGTGTTAAAACATAATGAATCTTGGAATTCTTCAAGAACTCCACCATTGGTTCATACAGCTCATCACCATTAGCTTTTCCCAGAAAAGCAACTTTGTTGTGATCCTTCTTAAATTGAAGCGCCATGTGTAATATTGTAAATTAGGGTTAAGAATCACACAACTGGAAGTGTTTTTGAACGTACGTGAAGAGGGAATTGTTTAATTTGAAGTAAAGATATGCAAATAATGGATTGGTAGAATTTTCCCAAAATATAGTCAAAAATATCGGAACTTTTGTTTGACCATATCCTACGTGTATTTCAACTTTAACCAACAACAAAGTAACACTTCAGCAGAAACAAGGTCAATCTGCTGAAGTAATTCACTTCAGCAGAAACTATCCACGATAAAGATATCATCAGTAAAATATCTGGAGCGTTACTGTGCCACCCAACTCGCATTAATTTACATTAACCCTTGAATCCGTCTATAAAACAATCCAAATGCACACTTAACACATATTATTTACCCCCAATTTTCATCACAAACCCTAATTTCATCATAAACCCCAATCATGAGTAGTTCCAACCCAATCACTCTTTCATCAGATGACAGTGCATCCTCCAACAGCAGTCTTGAGAGGTGGAAAAAGAACTATTTGTCAAGCAATCCAAGCAGAGGAGAAGATAGTTCATCCTTAAGCTCCTATGTATCACCCTATGAAGCACAGATGAGGAAACAACTTCAAAGACTGTGAATGTGCCTCCCCTTGCTGTTGTGCGTCCAGAGAAAATGTTCCAAACTCCTGCTCTCCAAACTCCTCCTTCAAGTGCAGAACCATAACCAGCTGGTCCTTCATCATCTTCTCCAGTAGTAAGAGAAGTGGTGAGTGGATTAGCTTGCCCCAGATTTTATAAATGGATCAACATGCGTAGAGCTCCAAAGGTGATGCCGGAGTGGGGCTTTCCAAAGAAGCTTTAGGAGTAGGGAAGGTGGATGTGAAGCTAGTAGTCATAGTAGGTTTATGTATGTTACTATTGAATAGACTCTCATGGTTGTAAGCACTGCATTATTGAATGCAGTTTTATTCTGTTTCTTAATGATCATTTGCATCTTTCTCTTCAGTGGAAACAAATAGCTCACTTACAGTACTTTGATTTCAGTAGAAACAGACTCTAAAGCTTACATGACCATTTCCATTTGACCAATCATGATGAACTTCAACTTACTTATGCAATCTGCAAAACAAAATAGACAGAGAAACACACAAACCAAACAAGGACAAACAAACTAAATTTACATTAGCTGGTTAGTGTTAGTAAACAAAATAAATCAAAAGTATACACAAAAATCTACAAATTTACATAAAAACATATGCAAAGTGTACAAATCCTCCCCTGAGGCATATGCCTCCCCTGAGGCCTATGCCTCCCATTAAACTTTGCAGTTAAGGGTTAAGCATACCAATATGGACCACAAGGTGTTGAAACCTTGGTCCATCAAAAGCCTTTGTTAACAAATCTGCCATATTGTCATTAGTGTGTATTTTAACCACTTTTATCAAATGTTTGTCATATGCATCTCTTATAAAGTGGTGCCTGATTTCAATATGTTTGGTTCTACTGTGAAAAACTGGATTTCTAACAATGCATATGGTACTTTGATTATCAATAAAAATTGTTGTGTTCATGAAATTATACCCATAATCCAACAATTGATTTTGTATCTGATTGTACAAAAGATTGCACTACCAGGCTTCGATAAGGATCAAAGTAATGAGGGGTGTATGTTCCAGCCAAGACTCGCCTGTAACCTGAGAATAAGAAATACTAAGACACTACGTTAAGTGATTACGCATGGGTAGGACCCTGCGAACCACCTCCGGCGTGAGAGTAAGTATGAGTTATGGTTGTATAAGTGTGTGTAAGTAAAAAGATGAGTGTGAAATGAGCATACCATAATCCATCGTCCATCCAACCTATTTATAGTGGAAGAAATACAGTTAGAGGCACTCTTGCATGAATGTCGGAGATCATGGGGGCGTCCCGTGATTGTGGGTAACCGCTAGGGTTTTAGTGACCCACGTTCTCAGACTTGACGGGGAAGCCAAGAGAGAGAGGGAGATTGTGGGTTTGACCAAGTCAAGAGATTCCCTTATCCATTGTCCTTCGTCAGCCATACCCCGAAGGGCTTAGGGCTTTGAATGGCGAATTCCCCTTAGGTAACCTTCGTGCCAACGAATGGTTTGACGCCTATGGATATTTTGGAATCCAACTTGGGCCTTCGTATGGAAGGGCTTCGACACGTCTCGTAGGAGTGTCCTTCGAGCTACTCAGAGGGTACATCATCAAGCCCCCTAGTCGAAAGTGATGCATATAAGCGAAGAGGCATTTCTTTCGACTTCATGCTTCAAAAAAAATACAAAAAATACCATCCTGCTGCTAATCATACTAGTTGGGAGATAACTATGCAACTAACCAAGCGCATTAAATGCTAATTAAACCATCCGGCTGCCCGCTACAGTGATCACTTATTCCCATATTACCTGGAGACCAAAAGACTTTATTTAAAATTTAAAAAGTTGTTTGACTTGGATAAGAATAAATAAGATGGACACGTGTGTGGTTTTAAAGACGGTAAAAAAGTTATTTAAAGGGAATTTGTTGAAACCCTAAAACACTTTCACTCTCTCCGTCTTCTTTTACACGCAGTAACCTTTTCCAGCGCACACCATCTTCGAAAACAAAGGTAAATACTTCTCTTTTCTTGTAGTTTTGAAAATTGGAACATGGATTCCAAGTTTATTATAAAACAACAAAAGTGCACATTGTCTGCAAAAGATTTACATGATCACTTAGCCGATTATCCCATCCCACTAGAACATAAAGTGATGTTACCCAAACCTACTAAGGGTATCTTTGATGCCCCTCCAGGTTTTGTAGGGCTGTATACACATGCATTTAGCCACTCAAACCTTAGGATTCCGTTGCACCCACTGATATTAGAGTTTATGCAGTACTACAAAGTTCATATCTCTAGGTTTAATCCCTTTGGTTTTGCCAAATTAACCACATTCATAGTGATGTGCAAAGCATACGGCTATGAACCAACATTGACAGTTTTAAGAGGATTTTTGAACTTGTACCCTGGGGGCAATTGGTTGACACTAGCAAAAAGACCTGAGGCAGATGTACCCAACCTGTTTGGGAAGGTTTACACAAACATAACAGGTTGGAAGGGTAGCCTTTTCTACGTACAAGACACTATTGTTCCCCCTAAATATTCAGAGTTGCTAAACAAGGAAAATAGGTATAATGCTAAACGGTATAATGCCCCATTGCCCAGATTTTATAAATGGATCAACATGCGTAGAGCTCCAAAGGTGATGCCGGAGTGGGGCTTTCCAAAGAAGCTTTAGGAGTAGGGAAGGTGGATGTGAAGCTAGTAGTCATAGTAGGTTTATGTATGTTACTATTGAATAGACTCTCATGGTTGTAAGCACTGCATTATTGAATGCAGTTTTATTCTGTTTCTTAATGATCATTTGCATCTTTCTCTTCAGTGGAAACAAATAGCTCACTTTCAGTACTTTGATTTCAGTAGAAACAGACTCTAAAGCTTACATGACCATTTCCATTTGACCAATCATGATGAACTTCAACTTACTTATGCAATCTGCAAAACAAAACAGACAGAGAAACACACAAACCAAACAAGGACAAACAAACTAAATTTACATTAGCTGGTTAGTGTTAGTAAACAAAATAAATCAAAAGTATACACAAAAATCTACAAATTTACATAAAAACATATGCAAAGTGTACAAATCCTCCCCTGAGGCATATGCCTCCCCTGAGGCCTATGCCTCCCATTAAACTTTGCAGTTAAGGGTTAAGCATACCAATATGGACCACAAGGTGTTGAAACCTTGGTCCATCAAAAGCCTTTGTTAACAAATCTGCCATATTGTAATTAGTGTGTATTTTAACCACTTTTATCAAATGTTTGTCATATGCATCTCTTATAAAGTGGTGCCTGATTTCAATATGTTTGGTTCTACTGTGAAAAACTGGATTTCTAACAATGCATATGGTACTTTGATTATCAATAAAAATTGTTGTGTTCATGAAATTATACCCATAATCCAACAATTGATTTTGTATCTGATTGTACAAAAGATTGCACTACCAGGCTTCGATAAGGATCAAAGTAATGAGGGGTGTATGTTCCAGCCAAGACTCGCCTGTAACCTGAGAATAAGAAATACTAAGACACTACGTTAAGTGATTACGCATGGGTAGGACCCTGCGAACCACCTCCGGCGTGAGAGTAAGTATGAGTTATGGTTGTATAAGTGTGTGTAAGTAAAAAGATGAGTGTGAAATGAGCATACCATAATCCATCGTCCATCCAACCTATTTATAATGGAAGAAATACAGTTAGAGGCACTCTTGCATGAATGTCGGAGATCATGGGGGCGTCCCGTGATTGTGGGTAACCGCTAGGGTTTTAGTGACCCACGTTCTCAGACTTGACGGGGAAGCCAAGAGAGAGAGGGAGATTGTGGGTTTGACCATGTCAAGAGATTCCCTTATCCATTGTCCTTCGTCAGCCATACCCCGAAGGGCTTAGGGCTTTGAATGGCGAATTCCCCTTAGGTAACCTTCGTGCCAACGAATGGTTTGACGCCTATGGATATTTTGGAATCCAACTTGGGCCTTCGTATGGAAGGGCTTCGACACGTCTCGTAGGAGTGTCCTTCGAGCTACTCAGAGGGTACATCATCAAGCCCCCTAGTCAAAAGTGATGCATATAAGCGAAGAGGCATTTCTTTCGACTTCATGCTTCAAAAAAAATACAAAAAATACCATCCTGCTGCTAATCATACTAGTTGGGAGATAACTATGCAACTAACCAAGCGCATTAAATGCTAATTAAACCATCCGGTTGCCCGCTACAGTGATCACTTATTCCCATATTACCTGGAGACCAAAAGACTTTATTTAAAATTTAAAAAGTTGTTTGACTTGGATAAGAATAAATAAGATGGACACGTGTGTGGTTTTAAAGACGGTAAAAAAGTTATTTAAAGGGAATTTGTTGAAACCCTAAAACACTTTCACTCTCTCCGTCTTCTTTTACACGCAGTAACCTTTTCCAGCGCACACCATCTTCGAAAACAAAGGTAAATACTTCTCTTTTCTTGTAGTTTTAAAAATTGGAACATGGATTCCAAGTTCATTATAAAACAACAAAAGTGCACATTGTCTGCAAAAGATTTACATGATCACTTAGCCGATTATCCCATCCCACTAGAACATAAAGTGATGTTACCCAAACCTACTAAGGGTATCTTTGATGCCCCTCCAGGTTTTGTAGGGCTGTATACACATGCATTTAGCCACTCAAACCTTAGGATTCCGTTGCACCCACTGATATTAGAGTTTATGCAGTACTACAAAGTTCATATCTCTAGGTTTAATCCCTTTGGTTTTGCCAAATTAACCACATTCATAGTGATGTGCAAAGCATACGGCTATGAACCAACATTGACAGTTTTAAGAGGATTTTTGAACTTGTACCCTGGGGGCAATTGGTTGACACTAGCAAAAAGACCTGAGGCAGATGTACCCAACCTGTTTGGGAAGGTTTACACAAACATAACAGGTTGGAAGGGTAGCCTTTTCTACATACAAGACACTATTGTTCCCCCTAAATATTCAGAGTTTCTAAACAAGGAAAATAGGTATAATGCTAAACGGTATAATGACCCATTGCCCTACGAGGTTCGAAGTGATCCCTGTTATCAGCGTTTGGTCAAATATCCTGTGGATGTGCAAGTATTCCCTGAAGCCATTTTATACATGGCTGGGATTTCTCAGAGTTGGGAGGGGTCTCCCAAGAAGCCTGTGATCATATACCAAGGACAAAGTATGTTTATCTACTTTTATTTAAGTATGACCAATGTAGCACTGATATTTATTTCTTCTTGTTTCTATTTTGTAGAGATGTCGTTCAGAAACTTTATGTTCTAAGACTTGGATGATTTAAGTTTCATACCTGCGGAGAAAGCTGAGGAGTCTTATGGTGTTGGCTCTCCTTCAACAGCTGTAAACAACAACGAGGTAGACATTCTGAAGCCAAAGCCTCTTTCGTCAGCACCCCCGCAACTTGCTTTGGTGGGTCCATCCCAACTGGTGGAGAATATTGCTGACTCGGACGATCCTGCGGATGAGGATGTCCCCGTCGTTGGTTCAACAGGAATAGCTGATAGGTTGAAGAGTAGGAAAGGTACAGCGGCCAAGACTGTGAAGTCGACCAACAAAAGGAAAAATCCCCTGCCTGCCTCTGGGAGCAGAGTTGTGAAGCAGAAGAGTGCTGAGGGCAGAAAGTTTGTGAAGTCTGCCTTAGAATTACCCGATGAATCCATTGAGGTTCATGGTAAGTAGTTTTTCCTTATGAAACATGTGAAATTATAAATTGCACAACTATGTTAACTGTTATACATTGTGTTGCTCACAGGTCTTCCAGAGACGAAGGAGCTCCCCAATGCTTTGGCCTGTCACCGGATTGTTGACCATGTGACCCCCCCCCCCCCCCGCAATGGAAGAGTATGCTAAAAACATGTCTATTGAAAAGTTCTGTGACATGCATGATAATGGGGTTGCGAGGCAGGCAGTAATGGATAATCACTTGAATGCCAAGACCAGGGATTTGCTCAGAACTGTGGCCAAGCTAGAAGCCAAGTGTAACGAGGTTGAGGGGAATGTTGAGAAAAACCCTATCGTCCAGGACCTTCAAGAAAAGGTAGCCCAGCTAACCGTTGAACACGGTAATCTTAAGTTGGAAGAAGCCAAGGTCGTCACTCTCACAAGTCAGAATGCAGCTCTTAAGGAAAAATGTGATAGGCTGGAAAGTGAGAGGGTTAGGCTCGGAGAGGTAGAGGTGAAGTTGAGGGATGAGATCGATGGCTTGTAGATGAGGTACAAGATGCGGCAAAAGGATCGGGCGGAGGTTGTTTCTAAGGTGGTGCCTTACATAGCCATGGAGCTTTATCACAACGATGAATTGGGAGCTCAGATGTGGAAGGTCATCAAATCAGCCATATTTCATGGATGGTGCTTGGCGCTGGAGGAGGCTGCCAAAATAGGTAAGCCCGTGGACCTCTCCAAGATTGAATGCTACCGTCCCACTTCGAAGGCTGAGTATGATGAGGCAGGAAATGCATTTGCAACTGCAGAGTACTCCTTCCTTGCTAAGGCTACCAAAGATCCTATGGCACCCCTCGAAGACCTCCTTTCCATGAAACCTCAGAAGCTGAAGCCTACCACTCCAACCAAGAAGACTATGTCTACCAAGCCAGTCTCAATGCAACCATCCCCAACTCCATCTACAAAAAAGCAAGAATGAAGGCTGCTCTGTTAGCAGTAATTTGGTTCCAAAAGGCAATGGGAGAAGTTAAGAATGTAAGAGTGGAAATTGGCTATCAACCGTATTTGGCAGATTTTCTTGTCTTGGATATTCCGGTGGACAAGAGTTTACCGCTATTGTTGGGGAGGCCATTCTTACGAACTTGTGGAGCAATTATAGACATGGGAAGAGGCACCATGACTATTGACGATGGGATTTCGAGGCAAACATACTACCCAAAACCAAGAGGACCAATTTTAGAATGTATGGAAGATTTGGAATGGATGGATGCAAATGATGATTTAACTTGTTTTGAAGTGGGACGTGATGTCCACGGTAATCCAATGTACGGACCTTTAACTCCACCTTATTTCGATATAGAGGACGAAATGGAACGTGCATTCGCGATAGAAGCTTTCTATAACCCATTCAAAAACATATTAGTTTACAAAAAGTTGACCGACTTTTTAGGATCTTTACCGGTGCAACTTAAGAATTTGGAGTGGAAACCCGAAGGGTCGGGGACTTACAAGAGACAAACCGGAGATGGAGCATGGCATGTTAAGTTTGATATATTATGCCCGGACGGACGAAGATTTATGAGAAAATTCAAAACTTTTGAAACGTTCCGTGAGTTGACCGAAAAATTTCAAAGCGAGGATATTCTTAGGCAAGAGTATTTTGAGGACTTTTGAGGAAAAGGCAAAGACCATAATAACAAGTAATCATTTGCTTGAATGTCATAAACTATATTTCTATTTCTTTTGATTTGATGCATTAGGATTTTTGTTTCTTATTTATTTTTCATTTTATGATTGAGGTAATTTGGTTTAATGCATTATGACTATGAGTTTTGAGGTTGAGTTTGGATTAGTTCATTTATATGATGAGTTGAGTTTTTTTAGATTGAATGATTGTTCAAAATTTCATTTGGTGAGTGAATGTTGTGTGAATCTTTAGCAGGAATTTTTGAGTAAAAAATGTTGCTTGGAGGGTAAATGCCTAAGTAACATGTTAAACAAATAAAAAAGCAAAATTTGGCAAAAAGCATACCGAAACGGTTGTGTCCTTTACTGAACCGGTTGCACCAAAGTATAAAAATTTCATTTTTCCAAAAACACACACACACACTAATTTTCCAGGTGGTTTTGCAAAAATTCATCCAAGAGAGCAGATTGAAAGTTGTTTAAGTTGTAGGATAACATCATGGCACCCAAGCAAGTAAGCATCTACATTCAATTAACTCAATTAAGGTTTTATTAGAACATTTGATTCGAATTGAATATTAGGTCACCAATTTGGGGGTTTTTGTTATAATTCGAATTAAGTGGTGATATTTTAGGATTGAGTGGGTAATTGATATAGGAGTGCATTACAACAAGAGATTGATTGATTGATTCATCATAGATTGGATGTTAGATGATAAGATTTTTCGGAATTAGCTGGGTTGTGCTTATGAAATGAGATAAGTTGCAATTAGTGATTCATTATGATGGATGATATGTTTAGTGATGGATGCTACATTATTAGAACTAATGATTTTAAAATATAGGATGAGTTCTAAGATGTTATAGAATACCTAAACTTTTGTGATTACAAGAATTAGAAATCGTAGATTGTAGCAACCACACGCCTCCAATCACCTAGGATCACCGCACAACTTCAAAGTACCGAAACAATGGACAAGAATGGTTCCCTCCTTGCTCCTGGGCGTTTTCCAGTAAATACTAAGCTTTTAGGGTTGAAATAATAAGGGTAGTATTAGTTTTGGTGTAAACTAACACTCTTTGGTTGTGTCACACTTAGTATACAAGTATTAGGTCCATTATATAGCCAAAGCTCTTGCTTAACTGCCCAAAAAACGTTCTCTCCAAGTTAATATCAAGAAATGATCGGACTCCAATGATTATGGGGAGTTAAGACAACAATAAATGCGCAATTGTGTAACTGCAGTGCCAGAAACCGGATCGGTTTCTAGGCCGACCGAATCGGTAATAGTTTTGGCCAACTGCCCAGCCGGATCCGGTTGCGGGTTGCGACCGATCGGCTGGGTTTTGCTCATTTTGACTTTTTGCTGACTTTTTCCTTTGCGCTTCATTCTTTGCTTACGTTGATGATTTCCAAAGCCAAACTTGATCTTTCCTTACTATAGATGCTCCGAAATCACAATGCTTCCATATCATTGAGTCCACAAGCTTCCAATCTCAACTTCCTTCCTTGAGAATCTTCCAAATGTGTATAAAGACTTCATTTCTTCATTATTCGCGATACCTGGCTACATATACATACACAATACGCATCTTTGCACTTTTGCAACAGTTATGAGTAAATATAGCCGAATATCATGCACAAAACTGACAATAACGCTACTACAAACATGTTCATTTTAGACGTTATTAGGCTGTCAGCTTCCCATTCAGGCTCTGCACATCTTTTAGACACTTAGGGGCTTGGAGATCGGAAATCGCCTTGACCTTAAAGGGATTAGCTTTTATACCCTGCTTAGTGATCAAATGCCCTAGGAATTATCCCTCTTCGACACCGAAGGAGCATTTCTTAGGGTTCAGCTTCATATTAATAACCCGAAGCTGGTCAAACGTGTCCTGTACATCGAGGAATAGGTCCTCCTCCGTCTTGCTCTTGATAACCATGTCATCAACGTAGGCCTCAAGATTTCTGCCTATCTGTTTGTTGAAGGCTTTGTCTACGAGATGTTGATAAGTCGCCCCTCCATTCTTCAAACCGAAGGGCATTTTTCTGTAACATTAGACAACTTTTCTTGTGTAGAAGGCTATCTTTTCCTCGTCCTCATTTTCCATCTGGATCTGATGAAACCCTTTATAGGCATCTAAGAAACATTTTAACCGAAAACCTGCCAAGGATTCCACCTTCCAATCAATTTCTGGTAGGGGGTAGCAATCCTTCGGGCATGCTTTGTTGATGTCAGTGAAATCCACGCACATGCGCCACCCTCCGTCGTTCTTTTTCACCAGCACTGGGTTGGCCATCCAAGTTTGGTATTTGACCTCCCTCAGGATGCATTCTTGTGTGACTTCGTCCACTTCTTTGCAGGCTGCAGCGTTTCTCTCGGGGGCAAGGCTTCTCCTTTTCTGCTTTATTGGCTCAATGTGCTTGTACTCATTGAGTTTATGCTCCGTTCCGAAGGGCTGTCCATTTATCAGCAATGTTCTCGGAACCCCTGTCATGTCAGAATATTTCCAAGCAAAAACATCAAGGTTAGTCCGCAATAGCTCGATAAGCTTCGCCTTGAAATTTGCCGGGAGTTGCTTTCCTACTACCACCGTTTGTTCAGGGTAGCTAGAGTTTATTACAACTCGTTCCTCTGCATCTGTACAGCTAGGAATTGCCATCGGAGACTCCTCCGATTCCTCTCTGATCTTTTTGACACCGTATACACCCTTATTCGCTCCGTAACTAGAATGAACAGTTCCTACTCCGAAGGGAGTTTGGAACTTAATAGCAGCATGTATGGTGGAAACAACAATTCCCATTTTTTGCATAGCTGTTCTCCCTATTAACAAATTATAAGGAGAATGTGACCTTACGATGACGAAAATGAGTGTTTCCGTGCGGGATAAGGGGCCTTCGCCTATGGTGATTTCCAACGGTACTTCTCCCAGGGGCCATGAGTGTTCACCGGAGAACCCTACCAGTGGTGCCTTTGAGTCTACCCTCCGTGAGCATATGGATGCTTTGAGCTTTAGGAAACAATGCTCATAGATGATCTCACAGAAGCTTCCATAATCCATATATGCTCGATTTACCTCCCTGTTTGAGATTTGTACCTTGATGATCACGGGGTCAGTAGAAGGTGTCTTCCCCAATATGTAAGGGAAGGTTATTTCCCCTACGCTTCCCAGCTCTCCCTCTGCTTCCTTCCTTTTCAAGGTGGTATCGTGTCTGCGTACCATTAGTATTGGAGCTTCTGCGGGCGTAGTTTCCTTCTTGTTCCACTTTCATTCTCCTAGCTGAGTGTCGGAGAACTTGTCCTTTCCCTTCTTGATGCCTTTGACCAGATGTGCTAACTGTCCAAACCGTACCTCCTCTTCGATTTTCTTCTTTAGTTCCCTGCAGTTATTCGTGTCATGTCCATGATCTTCATGGAAATGGCAATACTTGGACATGTCTCTGGCCTTGCTCCGTGCTATCATCCGAGGTGGGGGATCGAAAGACTTTGCGGCTTTCTCGGTGGCTAGGATCTCTCAAGGAGATTTGACCAAGTTCGCCAAGAGTCCATGGTTCGAACCTTTGTTGTAGGGAGTGAAGCGATCTATGTTCTTCTTCTTGTTTTTGGATCCTTCTCAGGAGGACCCTCTAGAGAATTTTTCAGATGCTTCCTTTTGCTCTATCGGAGCCCCGTTTGCTGCTACCTCCTTAGACTCAATCCAGGTGTAATCCTTCTCAATCAAAGCCTTGTAGGTATTGGGAAGGTCGGTAGACAGGAATTCCACCAAGCTTCGAGTCCGAAGGCCATGTACGAAACCAGAGACCCTCTGATCTTCGTGTAGCCCTAGAATTTGCAAGGTTTAATCAGTTTACCTGGTAACGAAGGCCCTCGTACTTTCTTTGTCCCTTTGTTTGATGGTGTGCACGGTTAGGTGAGTTTTGGCGTACTTCTTCTGCTGGCTAAAGTGTAACTGGAACTTAGGCTTAAGATCATCTAAACTCATAATGCTCCCCAACTTCTGTCCGTTCCACAATATTCATGCGGAGCCTCTGAGCGTGTAAGTGAACATGTGGCATGCTACAGGCATGACCCACTTTAGCATTTTGATAGCGCCTTCGAATAAGTGGAGAAAGTTATCAGGATCGCCTTTCCCATTGTAGGTGCCTATGTGAGTACGCATCTTTAAACCGTTAGGTAAGGGGTAGTCCTTGATCCACTTCACGAAAGGTGTGAAAGCTCCAGAGGCTTCGGTACAGTAAGGGTTGTATGGAGGTGGATAAACAGGTGTAGGGTTATACGGGTTAGGAAATGGTTGTGAGTAGGTAGGGTAAACAGTAGAGGGTTGATACGAAGGGTATACCCCCATTGACTGCGTAGGGACCTGTCCATATGGCATTTGCTGGTAATTCTGGTTGGGAAGTGAACCATTTGGAGGGTAAGTGCTGTAGGCTTGAGCAGGTAGGTAGGGATTCATTCCCGGAAGGGGGTAACTGATTCATGTTGGAGTATGGAGGTGGATCTCCGACACTCGAAACATAAGAGGGGGTACTGGAGCCCCTATCCCTTCTCTTCCCAAGTGAGCAGCTAGAAGTCTGGGTAGGTTTACCCTTGCATTTCCTATCGGGTTGTTTCTTCCATTAGAGTTATCGCTCCTCCTTTCACCATGCATTCTTTCCCTTCTTCCCGGATTTCCTTCGGGTCCTTCTTCAAAACCCATCGTCCTTCCATTTGACCTTCTAATGGAAGGATAACCATTTTGCAGGGCCATGCGCCCCCTGCCCACAGGTTGAGGCATTCCCTCTGCTTCGATCTCCTCGTCATACTCCTCACTAGAGTATTCCAACTCCCTCTGCATTTCAGTGTTGCGAACCTGTCTCTTATGAGCCCCTAGCAAAGAATCTAAGGCCTCAAATTTTGCCTCAACGAAGGCGGGGCTAATATTTGTAATAGGGTTAGCGGATGTTGAGGCGTGATGCACGGGAGTAGTTTCCAAACGAGATCGTGTGGTAAATGTTGAGGTTGTTATGGGGGCGAGATTGTTGGTGTTAGTTGTGGTGAGTGGGGCCAGAGTAGAGAAACCTGGTGGAGGTGAATCTTCTCTTCCTGGTTCCATGCCGGAAAATTAGTGTAGTTGGTTAGGGTATTAGGACTGGGTGATTACGGGACTAATAGTTGTGATCCCACTGATGGCACCACTGATTGTACAAAAGATTGCTCTACCAAGCTTCGATAAGGATCAAAGTAATGAGGGGTGTATGTTCCAGCCAAGACTCGCCTGTAACCTGAGAATAAGAAATACTAAGACACTACGTTAAGTGATTACGCAGGGGTAGGACCCTGCGAACCACCTCCGGCGTGAGAGTAAGTATGAGTTATGGTTGTATAAGTGTGTGTAAGTAAAAAGATGAGTGTGAAATGATCATACCATAATCCATCGTCCATCCAACCTATTTATAGTGGAAGAAAAACGGTTAGAGGCACTCTTGCATGAATGTCGGAGATCATGGGGGCGTCCCATGGTTGTGGGTAACCGCTAGGGTTTTAGTGACCCACGTTCTCAGACTTGACGGGGAAGCCAAGAGAGAGAGAGAGAGGGAGATCGTGGGTTTGACCAAGTTAGGAGATTCCCTTATCCATTGTCCTTCGTCAGCCATACCCCGAAGGGTTAGGGCTTTGAATGGCAAATTCCTCTTAGGTAACCTTCGTGCCAACGAATGGTTTTACGCATGTGGATATTTTAGAATCCTAACTTGGGCCTTCGTATGGAAGGGATTCAAAATGTCTCGGAGGAGTTTCCTTCGAGCTACTCGGAGGGTACATCATCAGTATCCAAAGAACCTGTCCACAGCAATTAACAGCAGCAACATACTCTGCTTCAGTAGATGAGGTAGCCACAATAGTTTGTTTCTTGAACTGCCAAGAAATCAATCTCTTTCCAAGGAATTGACAACCTCCAGTTGAGGATCTCCTATCTAGATTTGCACTAGCATAGTCACTGTCACTATATGCTTCCAGCTTAAATGGAGACTCTTTTGGGTACCAAAGGCCTAAATGAGGTTGACCTTTGAGGTACTTAAAGATCTTCTTGACAGCATTGAGATGGGAAGCAAGTGGAGTGACTTAATGGCGAGAACATACACTCACAGCAAAAGTAATATCAGGCCTTGAAGCTGTTAAATACATCAAAGAACCAATCATCGATCTGTATAAATGAGCATTCACAGGTGGATCTGCTTCATTGTTGGTCTTTGTCTTTGGAGCTTCATAAGGTATAGTGGCAGTCCTGACACTCTCCATTCCAAATTTCTTCAAGATGTCCCTCA
The DNA here is from genome assembly GCA_019973895.1 of Chrysanthemum seticuspe. NCBI lineage: Eukaryota > Viridiplantae > Streptophyta > Magnoliopsida > Asterales > Asteraceae > Chrysanthemum > Chrysanthemum seticuspe. The sequence continues at coordinate 868,519 of BPTQ01000008.1, read as the reverse complement.
CATATTTGTCCTGGCTGATAAAGATACCATCAAGTTTCGGCTAAACTTGGAGACCCAAAAAGAAAGTCAACTCCCCCATAGCACTCATCTGAAACTCTCCCTTCATAAGCTCCTCAAACTCCCTGCACCAAAATTCTTTTGTGGATCCAAAAATATTGTCATCCACATACACTTGCACAAGAATGATATCTGTGGAATTCTTCTTAAGGAACAGTGTCTTATCAATGGCACCTCTTCGATAACCATGCTTCAGCAGAAATGATGAAAGCCTAGCATACCAAGCTCTGGGTGCCAGATGTAGTCCATAGAGAGCTTTGACTACCTTGTAAACATGATTAGGATGATCTGGGTCTTCAAATCCTTTAGGTTGAGTGACATAAACCTCCTCTTCTATTTCACCATACAGGAAGGAACCTTTAACATCCATCTGATAGACCATGAAACCCATGTAGGATGCATAAGCCAAGAAAATCCGTATGGCCTTAACTCTAGCCACAGGTGCAAACACTTCATCATAATAAATCCCCTCCTCTTGTCTATACCCTTGAGAAACTAATCTTGCTTTGTTTTTAATGACAACACCCCTTGCATCTCTCTTATTTTTCAGAATCCATTTAGTCCCAATTGCATACTTGCCATCAGGTAGTGGTACCAATATCCAAACTTGCTGATTTTGAAATTGTTGCATCTCTTCTTGCATTGCCTCAAGCCAACTTGAGTCTTCAAGAGCCTGAGTAACACTGGTTGGTTCCACTTGAGAAAGAAAACAAGCAAACAGACAATTTTCATAGTCTGTGTGATTGTCTCTTTGCTGATTTGAGACATAATAGATAAAAGCCACTTGACCATATTTAGAAATTGTTACAGCACCCCTAGTTCTAACAGGTGCATTAGGATCACCAGTAATATTAGACTGTGGATGAGCATTGTTGATCCTTTTAGTAGCAGTGGTGTTGACATCAATGGAGGAGTCAAGATTAGTGATAGTTGGTTCAAAATCAGTGTCATAGGAAGGTGAGGTGAAGATGTCAGCTTTGTGCTGATGATGACCAAGATCTGAAGGTTTTGGAAAACGTGTATAAGGTTCTCCAAAGTCTGTTGACACTCTAATAGAAATAGGAGTAGAAACAGCATGTCTTTCACCAGATTTGGTGATGATAGGAAAAACAGGGTCACTTTCAGCACAATTGTTGTTTCCACTAATTGCTTCACTTGCACTCTCCTCAGTATTCCTCTCAGCATCTAGGTTAGCCGCATAGTCTTGTTTCTTAATCCTAGCAAGGTCCTCAGCATAGTGTGAATCATCTTCACTCTCATCATCAAAATCTTTAGAAGTGTCACCTGCAAAATTGTTAGGGGAGAAAGAAGGCACTACAATGGGTTGTTCATCATCTTCAAACTCACTGTAAGAATCAGCATCCATAGTACCTGCATTGTTAGTTGGAGACTCTTGAGTACCTACATGTTGGTTAGCCATATGTCTAGAGTAACCCAAATAATCAGTTAAGTAATCAAGGTCAAAAGACCAAACATGACCCTGTCCTTGAACATTTGGCTTGTCTTATAGAAATCTCAGGTTCAAAGTCTCCTCAATCTTCTTATCAGATAAATTGTAAACCCTGTAAGCCTTACTATGAGCTGAATATCCTACAATATAACCATCATCAGCTTTCTCATCAAATTTGCCCAATGGATCACTTGTATTCAGAATGGTCACTTGACAACCAAAAGGTTTAAGGTAATGAATAGCAGGAACTTTCCCATAGAGAAGTTCATATGGTGTTTTGAAGTGTGGTCTAGTCATGGATACCTGATTCAGTACATAACAAGTTGTGCCAACATCTTCAGTCCAAAACATGGTGGGTAACTTAGACTCTGCCAACATTGATCTTGCAGCCTCTATCAAGGTCCTATTTTTCCTTTCTTCCACCCCATTTTGTTGTGGGGTTCTTGGAGTGCTATAGTTCCTTTTGATCCCTTTAGACCTACAGAGTTCTATAAGTATAGCATTCTTGAACTCTGTCCCATTATCACACCGAATTCCTTTAACCTTTTTGTTCAACTGATTTTCAATAAGGGTAATGAAGTCTTTCAGCACTGGATATGTTTCATCTTTGGTCCTTAGAAAGAATACCCAACAAAATCTGCTATAGCCATGAGTGATAACCTGACAAAAATACTTGTGATCAATGCTTCTAACTTGAGTTGGACCAAAAAGATCCATATGAAGCAGCTGAAGAGGTTCAGAAATAATGCTCATACTAGTAACAGCTTGTATGAGGCTCTGTGTTGCTTTCCTTTGTTGCAGACAACACAATTATGATCATTGGTGAAAACTTTGGAAGGAAGACCTTCAACAAGACCCAGTTTAGAGAGCTTGTTTATGGTCTTGAAATTCAAATGAGCCATCCTCCTATGCCATTTGGTAGACTCATCCAGGGATGCTTTAGCCACCAAACAAGTTAAGTCACCTTCTGGTTTAACATCAGTTAAGTTGAATGTATATAGATTGTGATTTCAAGGAACTCTCAGCAGAATTGATGTTTCTTCTGGGAGTTTGAAGTCTTTAGATAGCACAAGACATTCATCCTCTGAGAAGAGTACTTTGTTCTTGGTGTCACAGATTTGTGAGACTGAGAACAAATTGAAGTGTTGGAGTTCCTTGACATAGTATACATTCTCAAAGTCTAGTTGAGGTGTTTTGATGGTCCCTTTCGTAGTAATTCTTCCATCACTTCTCCAAAGGTCACATTGCCTTCTCCTTCAATGGGTACAAAGTTGTGCATCATATCTCTGTTACCTGACATACTTCTTGAACAACCACTATCAACAATTCCAACATCTTTATGCTTAAGAGGATGATTCTACAACAACAACAAAAAGATACAAAATATTAGTACACTATGGAGGCTCAAGTCATTACTGACTTGAACCTGCCTTGTGGATCATATGATTGATGCCATGCAGATGTATAAGATCCACTATTGTTCTTGGGTTTCCATTGAAATTTGGGTCCTTTTTTATTCCAAGAACAACCTGCTGAGGGATTGACAGCAGTACCCCAATGTCCTTTCCCAGCATTCATAGAGTCAACATATCCAGGCCAAAAACCATTATTAAAATATGAACTTGTTGGTTGAACATATGGTCTAGCAACTGAACTTCTCCAAGAATAAGGAGAATGGGTATAAGTTGCTTGTGGAACATAAGGTGGTATATTATTAACATTAGTCCACATTGGTCTAGATTTCCTATAATCATCACACCTACCCATCCTTTGCTCATGAAAATCACAATCCTTAATTAAATGAAGTTTACTTCCACACACAAAACATGTATTCTGTTTAGGAGATTTATTCAAACCAAAAGATGTTCTATTACAAGCAGAAGTATTCAAACCAAAACCATGAACATAATTCTTTTTAACAGTATTATTATGCAAAGAATTAAAAATCAAGTCTTCAGAGGAAACTGTCTTGGAAGGTGTTTCCTTGGCAGCAACTCTGACATTCTTATTGGTAGTCTTGGGTGCAGGCAGGGGTGAAGACTTGGGAAGGTCAGACTTGTCATTTGAATCACATTCTGTAGACCCTTGCTCAGAGGACTTGTAACTGTTAACACAAGAGACAAAGTCATTAGATGAAGTATAAGGGTCTGGCAAGTCTTTTGACTTTTTGCCATATAGATGGTGTGATCCATCGAAGTCAACAGTAATGGAAAGGTCAACAGGCATGTGCTCACCTCTAATTAGGGGTGTGCACGGTCGGAAAAGCAGACCGGACCGGCCAAGACCGGACCGGACCGAGACCCGAGTTCGCCCAAAATCCTAGACCGAGACCGGACCGAATGTGGTCGGTCCGATCTCGGTCCGTGTCGGTCCGGTCGGTCCTTCGGTAGGTCTGGTCCAACAAGGCCAAATTCGTCGGTTTTGGTCCGGACCGGACCGGACCGAGGACCAATTATCCCAAAAGCTAAGACCGCGGACCGGACCGAATGTGGTCGGTCCGGTCTCGGTCCGTGTCGGTCCTTCGGTCGGTCTGGTCCGTTCGGTCGGTATGCTCACCCCTACCTCTAATAGGCCCACGTACAGCATGTAAGTCACCTTCTTTGACAAAATTAGCTAAGCCTGCTGGTGTAGATTTACGCCCATCATTCCTAGCTTCCAATCCTACATACTTTTGGAACCCTAAACCTATTGTAGAGGTCAAAGATTGACTACTATAGATGTGACTAGCTAGCTTGTTCCCATTCAATAACCATTCACTATGCCTAGCTACCTCCTCATCCAGTTTCTGTTTTAACTCTGGATTTTCTGACACTACATCTGCTCTTAACTTCTCAGATCATTTTAACTCATTTTTAGTACATTCTAGATCACTCTCTAACACCCTTAATTTTTCATCATAAGCTATTTGATTCTTCTGAAACCAAACATTTTGTCTTTCTAATGTTTTTAAAGCCTGTTTATAAGCTTCAACTTCAACATAGCATTCATTATATTTAGGTTTCAAAATATCATATGCTTCCTTGAGTTCATTATAACGCTCACTACAACCAAACAAACAGTTTTGTACCTGAGAGATGCCCATCAAGGCAATCTGATTATGCCTATCCTCTGAAGTACAGCTTGCAATCAAACCAACATTATCAACACCAGGACCATCATCATTTTCCTTCTCATGTTACTTCCAGTCCACATTGGTGTCAAGAGTTACCAAAGCAGCTGATCCCTTTGAAGTTCCATCATCCCTTTGATTCTGCTGATAAGAATAGTATTTCACCTCATCACCAGCTTTCCTATCTTTGCACTCTCTGGAGAAGTGACCCATCTGATGATATGTAAAGCACTTGTCCTTCTTTTTGTCAAACCTTGCTGAATCTCTTCCTTGGAAGCCAAACTTCCTCCCAGCTTTACGCTCGAATCTATTGATTTCCATTGATAACATAGCCACCTGCCACTTCAGCTTCATCTCTTCCATATCCAGTGGATCCACCTGTTCGAAATCCTCATAAGCAAGTTGCTGCTGAGGGTCATAATCAGCAAAGAAGGATCCAAGCACATCTTCCATTACACTACCAGATTGAGAACTTGATGGAGTGGTAGTGTAAGATGATGATGAGTAAGTTGGACTTGGAGCATGAGTCATCTTTGGGGTAGAGGCCCCAACAAATGTTGTGTGACTAGCAGTAGATGATGAACGAAAAGGACTTCTTACATCATATCCAAGAGCTTTAAGTTTGTTGTACAACTCATCAAAAGTAAGCATATCCAAACCACCTTTAGCTTTTAAAGCAATGCTCACTTGTAGCCAGGATTGAGGTAATGATCTCAGGAACTTAGAATTACAATCATCATTATCTGGCTTTGCCTTCAGCTGATTCAACTGACTTAAAATCTTGTGAAACCTGTCATAGCATTTGTGAATTCCTTCCTCTTCAGAGATTTGAAAATCTTCAAACTGTTGTCTCAACATCGACTTTCTCATTCTCCTAGACTCCTCATTCCCACCAAACTTCGCCTTGATTGCTAACCATATGTCCTTAGCATCTTGCATAAAGTGAAAATCACTCAAGTGATCCTCAGGAATAGCTTGAAGAAGAATCGTCTTAACTTTGGTTTCTCTCTGAACCGTCAGTAAATCTTCAGTAGATTTAGGAGGAACAAAAGTAAGATTACCATCAGCATCTGTGGTAGTTCTCTTCAAACTGTTTCCCTTCCTTACTATCTCCCATAGATTCCAATCAATGTTGGAGATCCAGTTTTGCATCTTCATCGCCCATAGATCATATTCCTCCCTTTTGAGGTAAGGAAACTTAGCATTAATGTTCGAGAGACTTAGTTGTTGCAGATGGGTGGAGTTTTGGTTGTTGGTGACTTCGACATCAACATCTGATCCAAGCATGGTGAATGTTGTTTTGGTTGTTAGGGTTTTTAGAAAGACCTGGTCTTAGTATCGTAGAGACTCTAACGAGGCTCTGATACCACTTGTTGAAACTAGCAGACCTTGATAGATCTTGAGCTATCGTAGATCGTTAGTATTGCTTATGTAATCACAAACAAAGTAATAGAAAATCTCTACAACTTGTATTCTTTAGCGGAATATAAACACAAGTATAAACACAGATAACTAAGAACTCGTTGATCCTCTATGGATCTTTATATTGATAGTAAAACTTTGTTTTTCAACTCGTACATAATTCATTCTATTGTGTTCCTTTTATAGACAAGGAACCCTAACTTGTTCTCTAAGAAACGTAAAACAAAATAAGATATACATAATCACTTCCTAATAAAGCTCATGCATATCCTAACTAACTATAGAATATACGGAATACTATCTCCGCAGAAACCAACTACAAACTATAATACTTCAGCAGAATTATGTCTTCAGCAGAATCCATAAACTTCAGTAGAATTCTTTCAGCATAAACTTCAGCATAATTCTTACTTCACATAATTCCCAACATACATGGCCTTCGAACGCGAAGCTTGGTGGAATTCCTGTCCACCGATCTTCCCAATACTTACAAGGCACTGATGGAGAAGACTTACACTTGGATTGAGTCCAAAGAGGTAGCAGCAAAAGGGGCTCCGATAGAGCAAAAGGAAACTTCTGACAAATTCTCTCGAGGGTCCTCCTGGGAAGGATCCAAGAATAAGATGAAGAACAGAGACCGTTTCACTCCATATAACAAAGGTTCGAAAAATGGACTCTTGGCGAACTTGGTCAAATCTCCCAGGGAGATTCTGGCTACCGAGAAAGCCGCAAAGTCCTTCGATCCACCACCTCGGATGACAGCATGAAGCAAAGCCAGAGACATGTCCAAGTACTGCCATTTCCATGAAGACCATGGACACGACACGAACAACTTCAGAGAACTAAAGAAGTAGATCGAAGAGGCGGTACGGTCTGGACAATTAGCATATCTGGTTAAAGGCATCAAAAAGGGAAAGGACAAGTTCTCCGACACCAAACTGGGTGAATGGAAGGGGAACAAGAAAGAGGTTACGCCTATAGAGGCTCCGATACTAATGGTGCACAAGCACGATCCAACCTTGAAAAAGAAGGAAGTAGACGGGGAGCTGGGAAGCGTAGGAGAAATAACCTTCCCTTACATCTTGCGGCAGACACCTTTGACTGATCCCGTGGTCATCAAGGTACGAATCTCAAACAGGGTGGTAAATCGAGCGTATATGGATTGTGGAAGCTCCTGCGAGATCATTTATGAGCATTGTTTCCTAAAGCTCAAGTCATCCATACGCTCACGAAGGGTGGACTCAAAAACACCACTAGTAGGGTTCTCCGGCGAACGCTCGTGGCCCCTGGGAGAAGTATCGTTGGAAATCACCATAGGCGAAGGCCCCTATCCCGCACGGAAACACTCACCTTCATTATAGTCAGGTTAGATTCTCCTTATAATTTGTTAATAGGGAGAACAACTATGCAAAACATGGGCATTATTGTTTCTACCATACATGCTACTATTAAGTTCCAAACCCCCTTCGGAGTAGGAACTGTTCATTCTAATTATGGGGCGGATAAGGGTGTATATGGTGTCAAAAAGATCAAAGAAGAATCGGATGAGCCTCCGATAGCAATTCTAAGCTGCATTGATACGGAAGAGCGAGTTGTAGTTAACCCTAGCTACCCTGAAAAAACGGTGGTAATAGGAAAACAACTCCAGGCGAATTTCAAGGCGAAACTCACGGAACTATTGCTGACTAACCTTGATATTTTTGCTTGGAAATATTATGACATGACAAGGGTACCAAGAACATTGCTGATAGACAGACAATCCTTCAGAACATAGCATAAACTCAATGAGTACAAACACATTGAGCCGATAAAACAAAAAAGGAGGAGCCTAGCCCCCGAAAGAAACGTTGCAGCCTGCAAAGAAGTGGACGAACTCCACGAGCAGGAATCCTAAGGGAAGTTAATTACCAAACTTGGGTAGCCAACCCGGTAATGGTCAAAAAGAGCGACGTAGGGTGGCGCATGTGCGTTGACTTCACTGACATCAACAAAGCATGCCCGAAGGATTGCTACCCCTACCAGAAATTGACTGGAAGAGAATCCCTGGCAGGCTTTCGGCTAAAATGCTTCTTAGATGCCTACAAAGGGTATCATCAGATCCAGATGGCAAAGGAGGACGAAGAAAAGACAGCCTTCTACATAAGAAAAGGTGTCTACTATTACAGAAAGATGCCCTTCGGGTTAAAGAACTTAGGGGCAACCTACCAACGTCTCGTAGATAAAGCCTTCAACAAAAAAATAGGCAGAAATCTCGAAGCATACGTTGACGACATGGTTATCAAAAGTAAGATGGAGGAGGACCTTCTCCTCTATGTACAAGAAACCTTTGACCAGCTTCGGGCGATTAACATGAAGCTGAACCCTAAGAAATGCTCCTTCGGTGTCGAAGAGGGGCAATTCCTGGGGCATTTGATTACTAAGTAGGGGATAGAGGCCAATCCCTCCAAGGTCAAGGGGATTACAGATCTCCAAGCCCCTAAGTGTCTAAAAGACGTGTAGAGCCTGAATGGGAAGCTGACAGCTTTAAGCCGATTTTTGTCGAAGGGGGCTGACAGGTCCCTACCATTCTTCAAAACACTCAAGGGATGCGTGGATAAGAAAACTTTTCAGTGGAGTCAGGATGCAGAAGCTGCCTTTCAAAAGATGAAGGAGTTCATCGAAATCCTTCCAACACTTACAGCCCCAATCAAAGGCGAAGTGTTGTTCATGTACTTGGCATCTTCAATGGAGAGTATTAGCGCAGTCCTTATGGCAGAACAAGACAAACGATAGATCCCCATTTACTTTGTCAGCAGGGTCCTGCAGGGGGCGGAGATCAACTATCCAACATTGGAGAAGTTAATACTCGCCCTAATCTACGCAGCAAGGAGGCTCCGACGCTATTTCCAGGCCCATCCAATCACAGTCTTAACCGACAAGCCACTCAAACAGATCTTGTCGAAACCTGAAAAGTCTGGGTGGGTGGCTAATTGGGCTATTGAACTTGGAGAGCATGAAATAGAGTTCAAGGGACGAAACTTTATTAAAGGACAAATTCTCGCAGACTTCTTGGCAGAAACGCCTTCCGAGCCTGACGTAGAAAAGGAAGAGCCCAAAACTAAACTCACTCAAGCGCAGGATGACTGGAAACTTTATACAGATGGAGCATCCAGCTCTGATGGTTCTGGAGCAGGTCTAATGCTGGTCAGCCCTGACGGGAAAGAGCATACGTATGCTTTTCGTTTTGAGTTCGAAGCCACAAACAATGAAGCGGAGTACAAAGTGTTGCTAGCAGGCCTCCGATTGGCTAAAGATATGGAAGTCAAAGCTCTAGCTATTTTTGTAGACTCCCAATTGGTAGCAAACAAAGTAACAGGCTCCTATGAGGCAAGCCAGCCCGTCATCAAACAGTACTTGGAAAAGACAAAGGAAATGCTAGAGAGCTTCGACTCCTACACCATCCAACATGTTCATAGGAATCAGAACAAGAAGGCAGATTCACTAAGCAAGCTACCCTCTATGTCCTTCACTCATCTCACCAAAGAAGTACTCGTCGAAGTCTTACCTGAAAGATCCATCATTCGCAAGGAAGTTGCAGATGTGGTTCACGAGGAAGGAGAGACATGGATGAATCCCATAAGGGAATATTTGATAAGCGGTCTTCTCCCAGAAGACCCCAAGCTGGCAAGGAAGATTCAAGTAAAGTCCCCACAGTATCGGCTAATAAGGGAAACCCTATATAGAAGGTCATTTTTATCACCTTGGTTAAGATGTGTGGGACCTAAGAAGGCTACGAGCATTATCACTGAAGTCCACGAAGGATCCTGCGGCCTCCATGCAGGACCCCGCTCAGTTGTCTCGAAAATAATGAAGTTTGGCTATTATTGGCCTTTGATGCACAGGGATGCGGCAGAAATCATTCTCAAATGTGAAACTTGTCAGATATACTCAAACGTTCCAAAGATGCCGAAGCAGGACATGACAAGTGTGACATCCGCATGACCCTTCTCTCAGTGTGGCATCGATATCATAGGACCTATGCCTATAACTCCCGGAGGAGTTAAATTCTTGCTAGTGGCAATCGATTACTTTACTAAGTGGGTGGAGGATAAACCCTTAGCCTCCGTCCCGGGGAGACATATCGAGAAGTTTGTGTAGGAGCACATTGTGTGCAGATTGGAGTGCCCCACATAATCATATCTGACAACGGGAAGCAGTTCGCCGAAGGAGTCTTCTACGAATTCTGTCAAGGGCTCAACATAAAGCAGTCTTGGAAATCCGTCTACCATCCACATGGTAACGGACGGGTGGAGGTTACAAACAGAGACATCGTCAAAGGGATCGAGAAAAGGCTAGGACGAACTCACCATGGATGGGTAGATGAACTCCCTCAAGTACTATGGGCACATCGAACACACCCTAAGTCAAGAAATGGAGAAACCCCCTTCAGCCTAACATACAGAACAGAAGCGGTCATCCTTTCGGAGCTAAGTGTACACACGGAGCGTATGGCAACGTATGATGCCTCCTAAAATGATGAAAGGATCAAGGAAAACCTTGATCTTCTAGAAGAAAGAAGAGAAATAGCCTCCATCCGAGAAGCAATACACAAACATAAGATCGAAGGCTACTATAACAAAAGGGTCAGACCTTCCACTTTCAAGCCTGGGTAATATGTGCTACGCCTCAACAGTGCAAGTAAAGCCGAATACCAGGGAAAGCTGGGACCAACTTGGGAAGGACCTTACATGGTAGCTGAGGCCTACGACAACGGAGCCTACAAACTGGCCACTCTTCTCGGAGAACCCATCGACAGGACATGGAATGGTACGAACCATTGAAAGTTCTATGTTTAAGAAGTACCTTTACTTTTTCATTCTTGTAATTAGAAGCTTCTCAAGGGAAAGCAAACATTATTGGTAGTTGTCTTAGTTTTCATTTCAAGAATTATGTAATCCTCTCTACTAATTCAATGATAAATAAGACATTTCACACAAATCTCTTGCTTCGTTTCTTAAACACAAAGATTTGTTCAACCAAGTCGTTTATGAGCTTCAATGTCGAATACAAAGGCATAAGGTGCAGCAAACACCTCATCATTTAAGCCTACTAAAACATTCACATTAGCTCTCCTCATAGTTTATGGCACTTGTAAAAATATATAAAGTCATGCTACTTAAAGGATTTGAGATAGAGTCGGTCGCGACGCTCTGTCAATGATCAAATTTGGTCATTATATTCTTGGTGTTGTAATTTACACACAATGAGGTTGTTTAACCTTAGGTTGTAAAACTTAAGCGTCGGAAAAATGGCGTACAAGAAGTTAACAAGACAAACACAAATAATAACAAAGTGTGTAGAGGTATTTCCCCTACACCATACCATTCAAAATGAGGGCTAGTGCCCTTGTACTTGCACGAGGAGCCTAAGCCCCAGTTAAATTGTCTTTGGCCCAAGGCCATACATCACACGCATTCAAATTGTTTAGAGAACAAGACAAGCATTGTCAAATAAGATAAATTATCTTAAAGGGTACATGCCACCCTTGAAACAAAATTACTGCCAACACGGCATCCTTCATTCCTGCTTTTTTGGAGATGGAGTGGGGGATGGTTGAACTGAGACATGCTTGGTAGATATTGTCTTCTTGGTAGGAGTGGTAGGCTTCAACTTGCGAGGCTTCTTGGAAAGGAGGTCTTCGAGGGGTGCCATAGGATCTTTGGTCGCTTCAGCAAGGAAGGAGTACTCTGCGGTTGCGAACGAATTTCCTGCCTCATCATATTCAGCCTTCGAAGTGGGACGATATCATTCAATCTTGGAAAGGTCCACGGGCTTACCTGTTTTGGCAGCCTCCTCCAACGGCAAGCACCGTCCATGAAAAATAGCTGATTTGATGACCTTCCACATCTGTGCTCCCAACTTATCACTATGGTAGAGTTCCATAGCTATGTATGGCACCATCTTCGACACGACCTCCGCACGGTCCTTTTGCAGCATCCTATACCTCATCTGCAAGCCATTTACTTCCTTCCTCAACTTAACTCCTACCTCTCCGAGCCTCGCCTTCTCGCTCTCCAGACCAGCACACTTCGCGTCAAGCACAACATTTTGACCAATGAGAGTCGTTACCCTACCCTCCTCTACCTTGAGTCTGACAATTTCGGTTGTCAACTCTTCAATCTTTTGACGGAGGTCTTGAACGATAGGATTCTTCTCAAGGTCCTTCTCAATCTCATCACACTTGGCCTCCAATTTTGCATACTCCTGATCCCTATGTTTTTCCCTTTCCAACATAACATCCATATCCTGCCTAGCCTTGGTCACAGCCCTGAGCAACTCCCTGGTCCTGGTATTCAAGTGATTATCCAATACTGCCTGCCTTGCTACACCATTGTCATGCATATCACAAACCTTTTCAATGGACATATTATCCAGCAAACCTTTCCATTAAGGAGGGGTGACATGATCCACAATTCGGTGACAGGCCAAAGCATTGGGGAGCTCCTTCGTTTTTGGAAGGCATGCGGCCAATACAATGTATAAGGGTTAAGTTAATTTTGACACTTATCACTTCACATGTTTCATAAGGAAAAACTACTTACCATGAACCTCCACGGATTCATCTGGTAACTCAAAGGCTGACTTCACAAACTTTCTGCCTTCAGCACTCTTTTATTTCACAACCCTCGATCCGGAGGCAGGGAGGGGATTCTTCCTTTTTTTGGTAGACTTAACAGCCTTGGCTGCTGTTCCCTTTCTACTTTTCAATCTGTCAACTATCCCTGTTGAACCTATAACCGGGACATCCTCATCCGCAGGATCTTTCGAGTCAGCAACATTCTCAATAAGTTGGGAAGGACCCTACAACGCAGCTTGAGGGGGTGTCGATGCAACGGGCTCCAGATTCGGAGTATCTACCTCATTGTTGTTCACGGATGTCAAAGGAGAGCCAACACCATAAGACTCTTCGGCCTTCTCAGCAGGCATGAAGCTCAAGTCTTCATCTAAATCCTGGTACATAAAGACCCTGAATGACATCTCTGCAAAAAGAAACAAGAAGAAATAAATATCAGTGCTACATTGGTCCTACTTAAATAGAAGTAGATAAACATACTTTGTCCTTGGTACATGATATCAGGCTTCTTGGGAGACCCCTCCCAGCTCTGGGCAATCCCAGCCATGTATAAGATGGCTTTGGGGAACATTTGCACATCAACAGGATATTTAGCCAAACGCTGATAACAAGGATCCCTTCGCACCTCATATGGCAAGGGGCCATTGTACCTTTTTGCATAAAACAAATACTCCTTATTCAAAAGCTCTGGATAGTTGAGGGAACAATAGTGTTTTGCACATAGAATAAGCTACCTTTCCAACCTGTTATATTGGTATACACCATCCCAAACAGGTTTGGCACATCCGATTTAGGTCTTTTCGCTAAAGTTAACCAATTTCCCCTAGGATACAAGTTCAAAAATCCTCTTAAAACCTTTAATGTTGGTTCGTAGCCGTATGCTTTACACATCACTATGAATGTGGCCAGTTTGGCTAAACCAAAGGGGTTGAACCTAGAGATATGAACCTTGTAGTATTGCATAAACTCTAATATCAGTGGGTACAGCGGAATCCTAAGGTTAGAAAGGCTAAATGCATGTGTGTATAGCCCTACGAAACCTTGAGGAGCATAAAAAATACCCTGATTAGACTTGGGTAACATCACTTTGTGCTTTGTTGGGATTGGGTAATCAGCTAAGTGATCATGTAACTCTTTTGCAGATAATGCACATTTTTGCTATTTTATGATAAACTTGGAATCCATTTTTAACAAAAGAAAAACAAGCTACAAGTTAGAGGGAAGGTTTACCTTTTGATTTCGGTGTAGTGGAGATCAAAAATTTATTGCGTGTAGAAAGTGGCGAATAGTAAAATGTTTAAGGGTTTCAACAACCCCTCCTTAAATAATGTTTTTACCGCTTTCCTAGCCGCACAAGTGTACCTGCTATTTAGTCTTATCCGATCTCAATAGTTTTTAAATTTTAAAAATAAGTCTTTTGGTCTCCGGGTAATATGGGAAATTTTAATTCCTGTAGCGGTCAGCCAAAAGGTTTATTTAGCATTAAATGCACTTAGTTAGCTGCATAGTTATCTTCCAACTAATATGATTAGCAGAAGGATGGTATTTTTTCGAAGCATGAAGTCGAATGCAATGCCTCTTCGCTCATATACATCACTTTCGACTGGGAGGCTTGATGATGTACCCTTCGAGTAGCTCGAAGGACACTCCTCCGAGACGTGTCGAAGCCCTTCTATTCGAAGGCCCATGTTAGGATTCCAAAATATCCATAGGCGTCAAACCATTCGTTATCACGAAGGTTACCTAAGGGGAATTCGCCATTCGAAGCCGTAAGCCCTTCGGGGTATGGCTGACGAAGAAGCACTGGATAGGGGAACCTCCTGACTTGGTCAAACCTACGACCTCCCTCTCTCTCTTGGCTTCCCCGTCAAGTCTGAGAACGTGGGTCACTAAACCCTAGCGGTTACCCACAATCATGGGACGCCCCCATGATCTCCAACATTCATGCAGAAGTGCTCTAACCCTATTTTATCCACTATAAGTAGATTGGACGGCCAATGGATTATGGTATGCTCATTTCACACTCATCTCTTTACTTACACACACTTATACAACCATAACTCATACTTACTCTCACGCCGGAGGTGGTTCGCAGGGTCATACCCCTGCGTAATCACTTAACGTAGTGTTTCGTATTTCTTATTCTCAGGTGAAAGGCAAGTCTTGGCTGGAACATACACCCCTCAAACCTTTGATCATCATCGAAGCCTGGTAGTGCAATCTATCGTTCGTCCTTGTGGTTTGCGTTGACTGACAAGTTTCATCCTTTGACCCAAAAAAATGCACCAACTGTCCTTAAATGCGAAACGTTATCTACCGGTGGTCCCTCCCTTTAACGATCTTAATTAACTATCGTTAAATCATCACACATGAGGGTATTTTCATCTTTAGTCACATGAGAGTACAATGATTTGATTTAGTAATAAGCAACTACCCGATGCCATCTTTGACGAAATTAACCAACACCGTCATCTTCAAAAACTATTCAATAAATCTCAGATTTCCCATTTTCTTTTATTTTTTCAATTTTTTGCTCATTCTATATTATCATATATTCATCAATCACCATTATCATCTCACTCCAAAATTTCAAAAACATTGATTTTTTCATCAACCCGCCATCTTCTTCAAAAATTAACAAATACTAAATCCTAAATCCAAAATTCGAAAATCAAAAGCTTAAAAATAATCAAACCCACCAATCCTTGGATATTAACAATTAAAAAAATCTTTATGATTTTGTTTATCCTAATCCGAAAATCACAAATCTCAATAGCTTTAAAAACCTTGAATTTCCCTAGAATCAAAAACTTTAATCTTCAACCCACCAATAAAAAAAATCAAACCTACCAATCCTTGGTGGTTGTGGAGACGACGACAGCTAATGGCAATGGAGGCAATGGCTGGCACGGATGTGGGTGGCTTTTCCTTTGTAGTGGTAACGATTTGATTTGATTTGTTTTTGGGGTTGAAAATATTTTGGGTTTATCGTTTTATTTTAGATGTTTTATTAAGTTGTGTTATGTTTATCAATTGTGTTATCAATTGTGATTTGAAGTGACACATTTTTGGGTTTATATCAACTAAGTTATGTTTATTTTAGATGTTTTAGGCGAAGCGTAAATTTCCAAATTTCAGTGAATAAATTTTGGGTTTTGAAGAAAGTGGTTAGTATGTTTTGAGGGTATTGATATTATATGTTTTTATGTATGAGGATGGGGATGCAAAATAAAATTGTATTTGGTGATGATTGGGATTTTTTGTGGGTTTAAAGAATGTGATAACTAGAAGTAGCAGGTGGTGGTTAGTGATGGTGAAGATGAAGATGAAAAAAAAAAAGTATTTTGATTGTTGGTGTGGTTGTGATCCATGGAAATGAACAAATTATAAAGATTGGTGTTATATCTTTGTGTTTAAAAAAAAAAGAAAAAGAATGTAGTAAATTTACCATTATACCCTCATTTGGCTATCAAATGGAGTAACTTAACGATTGTTAACAAGGGGCGTTAAAAGGAAGGACCAACGACACTTAACGTTTCACATTTAAAAACGAATGGCGCATTTTTTTGCGGTCAAAGGACGAAACTAGTCGATCAACGCAAACCACAAGGACGGACGATGTAGTTTACTCTATGAAAAGGGAAAAATTAAATATTAGAATTGACCTCTAACTTAAGTACTTTTTTGTGCCGTTTGCCCAATAAAAGATTTCATAAAAATTTTCATTGAATACTCATTTTGACGTATTAAAAAGCTCGTCATTTGGACATCTTTGTCTTTTAACTAATACAATACGTGAAAGAACAAATTTAAAGAGTCGTCTATATGGAAGTGTGGGTTATTGGTATTCTTTACTTTATAGTTTTCGAGGAGAGTTATTTTACATATCAAACTTTTCTTACATACCACGGGACTCACTCCCACCCTTTATCTAAAAAGAAATCAATGGTTGATATTAAAAACATTTTATTATTTCACATATTTTTTATAATTTAAATATATTTTAAACCGTTAATCGTTAAGCGAAAATAATTACACCATCACGACGAGCATTTAATTATCTTTCTATAGATGGGCGCTTTGATATACTTTCGAAAAAAGGAAAAAAAATTCATTTTTTCACGTTTTTTCGTCTCTTCTTTCGTTTTTTTTCGAATCTGAGATTTGCATGAAAAAACCATATGTTATTAAACACTAATTTGAATATCACATGTGATATTTAGTGTTATTAGACATCGCTGCCGCTAGGCGCGGGTACTCGTCTAGTAATCTTAAATAAAAAATTATAGCTTTCGGGATTGCCAAAATGTATTTGAAAATAAAAATGGATTTCTCAATTAAAATCTATACCAACAAAGGAAATGAATGTCATGTTTCCATTTAATGTTTGCATGTGCCTCTACAAAAAAGATTGTATAAATAGACCATAACGCCAATCAAAATATCAAATCCTTACTTCCAATTGAACGAAAGAAATAATTCATTCTAACTGAAAACAAAGACAATGGCTGTTTTGTTAGGGGAAGCGGCGGTAGCATGGTTGGAGGCAGCGCTAGGTTCGGCGGCGGCAGAAGGGACGGCGATTGGAGCGGCGACGGCGGCAGAAACGGCGGCGACGGCGGCGGCTGAAGCGGCGACAGTGGCAGAGACGGCAGCGGCGGAAGCGGCAGCAACGGCGGCTGCGGCGGAGGAGGCGGCAGCGGCTGAAGCGGCGGCGGCGGAAGCCGCGATGGCAGAATCGGAAGAGGGGATAGGAGCGACGGTAAAAGCGGAAGAGGATGCGGTAAAAGCGGCGGAAAAAGCAGCAGAAGTAGAAGGGAATCTAGGAGCGAGGATAGGAGCGGAGATAGGAGCGAAGATAGGATCAGGGCTACAAAAGGCGCTAGGATTGCTAAAATCGCTAATATCGAAAACGGGGGACGTATTGGTACTAAAAATGGCGATCGACCAAATACCGACAAAGTATCGTAAGGCAGTAGCAGGATTGTTTATGACGTTGGCTGCCGGGGCCACAAAGTTGGCACTTGTTGCGTTCAATTTCGTGGGACTTTCAGGCTCAGAGGAGGGGAAAAAAATAGCTAAAGCGGCACAAGGAATTGTAGATGACTTGCATGAAAAGGCACGCAAGTTGGCAGAGGACTCACCAAACATGGTGCCAATAAATCATGAAGCGCATGAGCCACTAATGGATGATTTGAAGAAACATGTAGATTCAACTAAAAAAGACATGCGGAAATTGACAGGCATTTTTGATGAACTGGATAACTTCACGAAGGGACAAGTGGACGACCACGTGCATGAGGCCGAGATACGTGAAGTATCAAGTTGAAAAGGGAGCTTAAGTTGTGTGCGGTGTGGATCATGTCGATCAAATAAATGCATTATGCATACAGTACTTTGTGTCTTTTTATTTCTTACCGAAACACTTTTCTGTCCCCTTTTATTACTTTTATTTCGCACGACATTTAGCGACTTGCTACACAAGTCACTAAATTGATTTGGTTCTTGGTTTGATAATTGAGTGATTTGGTTTCTTGGTTTGGTAATTAAGTTGTGGTTAAAAAAATTTATATCTTATTTTTTTTTCCCTTAAAAGTAAATTCTATTAAGAGAAGAGGCCAACAAAGACAACTACAAAACAAGCACAAAAGCACTTCATAACTGATATGCCACATCTCTAACTAGCCATGCTAAGGCTTAAAGGCATATGGCCATGGACATCTTCCAAGCACAATGCATAAACTATAAATACAATCCAAATACAAATAAAGAGATATCAACGTACAAAAGACAAATAAAATGACATCTAAGAGCATAGACCAACTGAGTAATGCAGTATACTAATCCATAAGACAAAATGGGACCAACCAAATTGCCTTAATACATCACCATACACTGTAAAACCAAACAACAGTCTAAAGTGCTCAAAGTGATACCTACCATAGTACAATAACTATCCATCCAAGGCTATAAATCAACACCACGAGAAGAAATGCATCAGAATCAAGAGCCATCCAAACATGCCAATGTCATAACGAGATAATAACCATCATAAAGGAGAGCCAAAGTAGCATGTTTAAGGGAAATAACCTCCTTAAAAACCTACCTTAAGTAAAACCAAATGGTTAAAACCTTTTGGTAAGGAAAGAGTGTAACTTTCCCTTAAACCTCCCCATATAAGAGAAAGAAGCAGAGAACACATTGAATCATCTACTCTGCTAATACACTTATCAACCAAACATACCCCTGACACTGATGCAATACCCAAACATACCTTCCATAAGCAAAAGCAATCCATACCTTGTTGCATTCCCAAAAACCAGTTCAAGCTTGAAATCAATTAACCTAAATACCAGTTATGAGACTAATCATTATCATTATTTCCCTTAACAAGCTCTTCCACTGTTCTTCTATACAGTAATAATCATTCTTATTAATCTACAAATCCCAAAATTTGGCATCTTCAACTATGTTAGATGTATACTTAATGTTCAAACCCAATAGTTTCCTTCTCACAGTTCCAACTACAATCTTGAATAAGCAATCCTCATCTCTGAATTCCTTTCTAAAGCGCCTGAAATTTCTTTACTGCCACACAAAGTAAACACAAGCTCCCCAAACCAACCGTACTATACTCCATATTGTATTGGTAGCACGTTTGTTAGCAATGTATGATACAATACTAGCCCATTCATTAAACAAATCATCTAATTAAGCCATGGGTTTCAATCTTTCCCACAGTCTCTTGGCATAAGTGTTAATAAAAATAAGCCGTAAAAACGTTTATTTATATTTTACGATCTTCTAATGTTTCGTCGATAACAAACGTAAAATCATTTTAACGAAACAAATAAAATACGTAAATGGTTTGAACTAATAGTTTCTAACATATTCACATTTTCACATAAAACACTAAAAAAAGTATAAGTGATTTTATGATTTAATATTACATATGTACAACAACTAGTATTTACATATCTGGGTAAAATATACACATAACTAGTATGTAGTATATTGGGTAATATAAATGGGTAGAAACTTAAGTATCATAACCCATTGGGCAAATACATTGAATGTAGTTGGGTACAACCCAAAGCCCATGACCCATGGAGCTTGACCCATAACTCATTGCATGACATCATGCTTATATCACACATGGATAATATCAATAACCCATGGATCAACCCATACCCAAGTAACTAAGTGCATTGCACTCAAGAGATACATTGTATCTAGCTAAAGATCCATGGTTCAACCCATGACACATGACCCATAACCAAAATACCCATGGGTAAAAGGGAGAGTCCCACGGATCCTTAGCTTTACGCTAGACGGATCCCAAGTGGGAGGGATCCGTGGGATCTGGGGAACATTAGATTTTTCTTCTATAAATAGTGAGCCATTTCTTGGATCATAATCAAAAACCGCTCCACGTGATTTGTATATACGTCTTCGGAGTTTGTTATGACTCCATGAGATCGTTTTGAGCCTTAGGGTTTAACAATAACATAGACAAACAATCATGCACAGCGAAATAGAACAAACAACTATGTTATTGACACAAGGTTTTCATCATTATCTCCCCAATTATATATTGATCAGAATATAACGTGTTACCTAACTGTAACAGGGATCTAAGCCATCTCAGATCTTAGGGATAAACAAAACAAACACTAACCCTAGACGTTTATAGAAACACGTCTAGGTTACACACACACACCTTTAATGACTACATATTGGAAGACTTATATAAAATCTACACCCCATGTCCTCTTTATATACTAGAGGATTAGGGTTTACAAGATACTACGAAGGACTAATAAGTAAATCTTCTTTTGCAAGCAAGTCCTTCCATCTTTTTGTAGATTTCTTTTCTTTCTCTTTAAGCCCTTGATGTTTCATTCTTCTATTTACTTTGTCTCATCAAATCCAAGGAACCTAAAACCTAACAATCTTCCCCTATTTGATGATGACAAAACAAACAAAGTCGTGTACGAACTTCCCTAGACGAAGTAGCAGAAGTTGAGATGTAAACATCTCCGTGAATGAAACAACTCTTGTCTTCCCCTTAATCCATGCTATCGCACTCCAATATCTCTTCCCCTTTTTGTTATCAACAAATAGAGAATGTAAACAGTAGAAACTTCCCCTTGAGTGGTGCATGAACATCAATGATTCTTCAAATCTGTAAGCTCTATGTAATGATCACTTGTGAAGAAAACCAAATATAACAAATTTGATAAAGAAGTAGAATAACTCAAATTTGTATCTTATGTCTTGTTTATCCACGTGACTCCAAACTTATACTAACACCATATAAGTAGACCGCAATCTCTTGACAAAATCCTCATTTTCAATGAGACACTGAGCGCTACAATGTAACTCCTTTAAGTGATAGTTAACTAGGTCTTCATCCATCCACCCCTTGACCTATGAAAACTAGATTTTTCAAGTCTTCGTCAACATCCTTTAAGCACGAACAAGTTATCTACAAAGTGTAACACCCACTTTGAGATATGATAAGAACACAAACCTGTGAAACTCAACTACAACATCAAATTAGTGATATTCAATCGTCTTCGTAATCAACTAGTCCAATAAACCAAATACGAGCCTTTTTAAAACCTTTAAGATCAAATAACCAAACTCCTTGTGTGTGCGAACCAAAATCCTATGTGTGTGTCACCAAAAATCTCGGTACCAAAAACATATACAGCTTATCTTCAATTCCAAAACCTCATTAGCATAAACGAATAACACAAGAAACACCAGCAGTGGAATTGAGATAACACTAGCAGTGGTTTCGAGAAAACACTATCAGTGGTTTTGAGAAAACACTATCAGTGGTTTCAGAAAAACACTATCAGTGGTTTCGAGAAAACACTATCAGTGGTTTCAAGAAAACACTATCAGTGGTTTCAGAAAACACTATCAGTGGTTTAGAGAAAACACTATCAGTGGTTTCAAAGTTGCTTTCTTCCATAAAGTAAAGACACCACACAACATATAACCAACTTCCATAATGAATTAATTCAAAGAAACACGGATTTAGGAAGTTGAATATCTAAGAAAACCCAAAAATTCGAATTATTAAACCTGTTTCTGCAAACCCTTCAGCAGCCAACTTCGACAATGAATAACTTTTTACTGGAAGCTCAGATCGAAAATTCCTTCGGAGAAAAGTTAGATGAATATATAGAGAACGTCCATCGAAAATTTCGTCACGATCCAACGGTTAACTAAAAAGTTATGATCGTTACAAAACAGTGCTGCAGAAACATATACGAAAAATTTCAGCTTCGAATTTTTTCTTCTTTTCGCCATTCTTCGACCAATAAAACCTTGTGAATCCCTAGGCAACGAGCTCCCCGAGCTCTGATACCAATTGTGGAGTTTGTTATGACTCCATGAGATCGTTTTGAGCCTTAGGGTTTAACAATAACATAGACAAACAATCATGCACACCGGAATAGAACAAACAACTATGTTATTGACACAAGGTTTTCATCATTATCTCCCCAATTATATATTGATCAGAATATAACGTGTTACCTAACTGTAACAGGGATCTAAGCCATC
The DNA here is from genome assembly GCA_019973895.1 of Chrysanthemum seticuspe. Classification (NCBI taxonomy): domain Eukaryota; kingdom Viridiplantae; phylum Streptophyta; class Magnoliopsida; order Asterales; family Asteraceae; genus Chrysanthemum; species Chrysanthemum seticuspe. Next base: position 846,289 of record BPTQ01000008.1, on the reverse strand, counting down.
TCAGATCTTAGGGATAAACAAAACAAACACTAACCCTAGACGTTTATAGAAACACGTCTAGGTTACACACACACACCTTTAATGACTACATATTGGAAGACTTATATAAAATCTACACCCCATGTCCTCTTTATATACTAGAGGATTAGGGTTTACAAGATACTACGAAGGACTAATAAGTAAATCTTCTTTTGCAAGCAAGTCCTTCCATCTTTTTGTAGATTTCTTTTCTTTCTCTTTAAGCCCTTGATGTTTCATTCTTCTATTTACTTTGTCTCATCAAATCCAAGGAACCTAAAACCTAACAATCTTCCCCTATTTGATGATGACAAAACAAACAAAGTCGTGTACGAACTTCCCTAGACGAAGTAGCAGAAGTTGAGATGTAAACATCTCCGTGAATGAAACAACTCTTGTCTTCCCCTTAATCCATGCTATCGCACTCCAATATCTCTTCCCCTTTTTGTTATCAACAAATAGAGAATGTAAACAGTAGAAACTTCCCCTTGAGTGGTGCATGAACATCAATGATTCTTCAAATCTGTAAGCTCTATGTAATGATCACTTGTGAAGAAAACCAAATATAACAAATTTGATAAAGAAGTAGAATAACTCAAATTTGTATCTTATGTCTTGTTTATCCACGTGACTCCAAACTTATACTAACACCATATAAGTAGACCGCAATCTCTTGACAAAATCCTCATTTTCAATGAGACACTGAGCGCTACAATGTAACTCCTTTAAGTGATAGTTAACTAGGTCTTCATCCATCCACCCCTTGACCTATGAAAACTAGATTTTTCAAGTCTTCGTCAACATCCTTTAAGCACGAACAAGTTATCTACAAAGTGTAACACCCACTTTGAGATATGATAAGAACACAAACCTGTGAAACTCAACTACAACATCAAATTAGTGATATTCAATCGTCTTCGTAATCAACTAGTCCAATAAACCAAATACGAGCCTTTTTAAAACCTTTAAGATCAAATAACCAAACTCCTTGTGTGTGCGAACCAAAATCCTATGTGTGTGTCACCAAAAATCTCGGTACCAAAAACATATACAGCTTATCTTCAATTCCAAAACCTCATTAGCATAAACGAATAACACAAGAAACACCAGCAGTGGAATTGAGATAACACTAGCAGTGGTTTCGAGAAAACACTATCAGTGGTTTTGAGAAAACACTATCAGTGGTTTCAGAAAAACACTATCAGTGGTTTCGAGAAAACACTATCAGTGGTTTCAAGAAAACACTATCAGTGGTTTCAGAAAACACTATCAGTGGTTTAGAGAAAACACTATCAGTGGTTTCAAAGTTGCTTTCTTCCATAAAGTAAAGACACCACACAACATATAACCAACTTCCATAATGAATTAATTCAAAGAAACACGGATTTAGGAAGTTGAATATCTAAGAAAACCCAAAAATTCGAATTATTAAACCTGTTTCTGCAAACCCTTCAGCAGCCAACTTCGACAATGAATAACTTTTTACTGGAAGCTCAGATCGAAAATTCCTTCGGAGAAAAGTTAGATGAATATATAGAGAACGTCCATCGAAAATTTCGTCACGATCCAACGGTTAACTAAAAAGTTATGATCGTTACAAAACAGTGCTGCAGAAACATATACGAAAAATTTCAGCTTCGAATTTTTTCTTCTTTTCGCCATTCTTCGACCAATAAAACCTTGTGAATCCCTAGGCAACGAGCTCCCCGAGCTCTGATACCAATTGTGGAGTTTGTTATGACTCCATGAGATCGTTTTGAGCCTTAGGGTTTAACAATAACATAGACAAACAATCATGCACACCGGAATAGAACAAACAACTATGTTATTGACACAAGGTTTTCATCATTATCTCCCCAATTATATATTGATCAGAATATAACGTGTTACCTAACTGTAACAGGGATCTAAGCCATCTCAGATCTTAGGGATAAACAAAACAAACACTAACCCTAGACGTTTATAGAAACACGTCTAGGTTACACACACACACCTTTAATGACTACATATTGGAAGACTTATATAAAATCTACACCTCATGTCCTCTTTATATACTAGAGGATTAGGGTTTACAAGATACTATGAAGGACTAATAAGTAAATCTTATTTTGCAAGCAAGTCCTTCCATCTTTTTGTAGATTTCTTCTCTTTCTCTTTAAGCCCTTGATGTTTCATTCTTCTATTTACTTTGTCTCATCAAATCCAAGGAACCTAAAACCCAACATCTTCATTGTTTCTCACCCCTTTCTAACACACTTTCTCCCTAAGTTAAAAACTCACTAACCTCAGATCCAAGAGATCTATGTTTGTAGTTTTTTTTTGTGTGATCTTCTAGGTTCCTCTTAAAGGCAAGATCACCACCTTTGAAGTCGAGCAAGCTCAAAGTCCATGAGTTGCCATGCTTCCTCATCATCAAGGCTACTGAAGTCTTTTTGTTGATGATTCCTTTCTTTATTCAAAGAAGTGTAGTGTAGAAGACATTAGTGAAAGATATTAGTGAAGGGTATCTATCGTCCATATCATAAGCACTTGTGGTAGGTGCTTAAAAGTCAAGACTAGAAGCATTAGTGAAAGGTGCTTAGAAGTCAAGACATAAGACATTAGTGAAGGGTGTCTTGTAGATCTAGTCAAAAGCATTAGTGAAAGGTGCCTTAGATGTACATTCGATATGGTGTGTTTCAATGTACAAGATAGACTAGTATTAGATCCAAGGATATTGATATCCTTGATGATGTTGTAAAGGAGTAGATCTCCATTGGGATTAGTCGTTGGTGTAGTGTGGTAGTAGTTCCTCCATTGCAATGGAACTAGGTGCTTAGCCTAGTACCTAATAAATGGTAGGCGATGTTGTGTAGGTGTAGTTCACCTTGGAGTGAAAGAACTAGGTACTTAGCCTAGTACCTTATAAAGGGTAGGCGACGTTGTGTAGGTGTGGTTCACCTTGGAGTGAAAGAACCCGGTGGTTAGTCTAGCACCGGAAAAAGGGTAGGCGACGTTGTGAAGGCTTCTCCGCCATAAGGAGATTGGTGTAGTGTTTACGAACGCTCGAGTAGGTGACTCGGGGAGTGAAGTAGGGCAAGGGAGGTGTCCTTGTAGCCGAACCACTATAAATACTCGCGTTGTGGTTTTGTGCTTCTTACTCTTATCTTTTCATTACTTACCTTTATATGCTTGTTTATCAACATCCAACACACACATCCAAATAGATTGACATAAGTCGATCTAAATATTTAAAAAGAAGTTTTAATTGGCAAAACTATTCAACCCCCTTCTATTTTTCCACAATAAGGACATGAAAAAAACAAATGATTGTGAGACTCACTACCCTGGTTACACAAGTGACAAATCATACTCAACACTTGCATCTACTTAGAGATCCTATCAAGGGTCTTTAACCTTACCTTGATAGCCACCCATAGAATGAAAGCATGTCTTGGTACACTTTGAGAAAACCAAATATGCTTATGCCAAATAACTTTAGGGCACTTAGTACTCACATCATCCCATATTACTTTAACTAAAAACTCCTTAACCTTACCTATTTTATCCACCCAAATAGTTTTATCATTTCACTTCAGGAATTAAGTTAGGCACAGGGACATTAGTAACTTCCCCAAACCTATCCTCGCACTCAATAGGCCATACCCATTCATTATCCTGAATCATGTCCACAACTTTAGCTTTTAAACACATATTAGCTAGTTCCAGAACTCTATGATTAATTAACCTACTCAAAGGACCTTGGGGGTTCCACTTATAAAACCAAATATTCCAATCTTTACCATTTCCAACTTTAACCTGAACAAGGTTTTTGATTTTGTCCCTTAAATCTAATAATTGTTTCCAACATCAAGAGTATCCCCTCTTTAGCTAAATATCCCACATTCTTCTACCCTTTAACCAATAAATGTTCATCCATCTCACTCATACAGAATCCTTCCTACTGTAACACCCCCAATTTCGTGATACGCAGTAGAATTCAAACTGGGTGTTACTTCATGGCACAATAATTATAACAATAGAAAACGAACTCTAATGGAGTTGTTTTAGAACATTAATGTAGGATATAGGATTTCACAAACACACTAAACCATAATCACAATGGGGCGTTCAAGTATGTTTAGAGAGAGAAAGTTCTAGAGAGAGAAAGGGAAGAGAGTTGGGAACTATGTGAAACAAAGAAAAATGGTATTGAAGCTCCAACCCTCTACCTTGGTAGGTAGAGGGTATTTATAGTTTCTTACAAACAAACGCCACCTACGGGCTGTGGATCAGGCATACAGTGGGTAAAGACCCGTCCGTCCTCCACGGTGTTACATAACAAACTACTTGATAATATAACTTGACTACGACTACGAGCTTTTTAACGAATACATATACTTGAGGTGACCGACTCTTTAACGACTGAATTTTCTAATTCATAACAATCTCCCCCTAAGGGAGGTCACCTCAATTTACAATGAATACAAACAGATATTTCATTAGATTGTTCTTGGATTCTTGATTAAGTCCTTTGCTCAGTAGCACGTAGTCATTGATTCTTCATGTTTTGCATGTTTGGATAATTCATGTGGAGGTCTTTAACTGATCCACGTGATGATGAGATTTGAGCCAGCATTGAGATCATCAGCTAACATAAATCTCTGACTCTTCCATTGTGGTGTTGGTATTATGTGATGTTGTGACATTTGGACCGACATGCTCACATTCTAGATCATGATATATTCTCATCAGAGTAGAGGAAGCTTTTACTGGTTCATGATATTTGCAGCAGCATAGCAGAAGCATGGAGTGAAAGTATCAGAGTCGTTGAAGCACTTATCATGAATTCTTTAGAGATGAGTGTGTAGTGTTAGCATGCGGCTATGGATTGACCGCTTCATTCTGATCAACTGCAAACGTCGGGCGTACCTGCATACAACAGTTAGCAATAAAGTGCACAAAAGTGTCTTTGATAACTTTCGTTGAATTGAGGGACACAGCCCACGGTTCCCCGTTGATCAGTACAAGTACTGCCTGTGATCAGGTAAAATTTCGAAGAATTTCCTTGACAGGGTTTTGCAGCAGCTCTAGCTGTTCTCAAACCGGAACGTCTCAAAGAAGACAACACGGAGTGAGTGAACCAGCGAATTAAGATTCACTGATTGATGAAAAGATATTTGAAAAACAATCTTGTATCGCACAATAGAAATTGTTTTTGCAATACAACGAAGGTTTTAATGAAAATCAATTATCAATCATAAACACATTTTATTTTGAAAAATTAGTACACAGTCGATGTGCTAAGAAAAAGAGTTTTTAAGCACAACGACAGGTTTTTCAAAGGTATCCGTCAATCCATAACCTGAACCAGGATTAATTCAAATGATTGAATCGCCCCATTGTTTCTGTTCAGTTGTCACATGGTTGATCTATTGGATAGATCTCACATGCTACCCACCAGGAGCTTGTTTGATGTTGGCTCCAGAAGGCTTTCCATCTTCATTGTGAATATATTGGCATATCACTCAGATGTTCTGGCAATACCACAAGGATAATGCGTAGGACTCATAAGATATAATCTCTTTTTCCACATTGTGTGAAATAGAGAGTCTTCATTGATATTATCCTAAAGAGATTTATATGATGATCTTGTGGCTCTAGACTCAATTGTGCATATTTGGTTCCTATGTCGGAGACTAGGGAGAGGGTCTCTTTCTTCAATATCAACAGACTCTAAGAGAAAGTCGATAGATAATGTCAGTTCCTCGTGAGAATGAAACAAGTCTTTTTAAGAGGAACTTGAGTAGCTTGGGAAGTTGTAGTGCAGTGTGTCACTAGGTCCATGATGTCTTGTCTTCAATACCGATGTTACCTTGGTAACCACCAGTAGCATATAAATTGAACCCGGTTTCTGCCCTAAGGTTTAATAAATGGAGGGCTATTTCTTTTCACCCCTTTTCACATTTAATTCTTTTTCATTCTTCAACCCCTTTAGTGCTTACCGAGACTTCATAACTAGAACCTTGTTGGGTTTATTCTAGTACTAGGTCAGTCTCAGTCCGCACTCTTCCCATATCTTACTTTTCTCATTTTTTCATCATACCTAAGGACATCTACACTAACTAGTGGATTGTCCCTGGGTAGATCCCTCCGGTTCTGGCGGATCATGGGAACAAATACCTAACCTTATCGTCCTTATATCACCATACATAAAGTAAAGTTGGTCGGTCTATTTGGTATTGTTCATCTGCCATTGGAACCAATTGAAAACCATTTGATAATCAATCTAGATACTTGTGATATATTATCAAAGGATTTTGTACCTGAAATGTTTTTGATATTTTTAGAACAAGAGTTCCCCCTCAACATGTGCTTCATGTATTTGAAATCGTTTGGCACACGGAGGCAAGAGGAAGAATTAACTTCTTTAATTTTCATTTTCTAAAATATATCAACATCACTTCCCTAATCAAATCAATTAGATAAAGCATTTTGGGGAAGGGTGAGGTTTTCAAAATATATGCCTCGAGGACTGCACATTGAAATAAATTGATCACATTTCATATCTTTGTGGTTTAAGATAGATGCTCCCCCTCAACATGCGCATGGAAAATTTGAAATCGTATGACACTTGTGGGAAGGAGAGCTTGTACATCCTTATAAAACCATTTAATGAATTATCAGTTTAAATCCAATTTAAATCACAAGTTCTCCCCCGATCACAATAATCAAATCATTTGAGATTTGTGATCTCTGTAGATTTAAATTGATTTTGAAAGCTTTTAAGGAGAATTGTGACTTGATTATGCAAATGTTTTAACTGATAAGGATTAGATTTTGAGACTTTAAACTCCATTGATTAAACATGCATGATTGTCTTCTGAAAACATAACATTAGCAAAGGTTTTGAATCAACTGTATAAAACATTATTCCTTTTGATTTTTCAACAATAAACCTTGCTCATTTACGTGCCAATTGTTTAAAAATGACCTTTCAAAAATAACCTTTTTAATTCGAATAAAATCATTCTCCCCCTTAATCAATGACACAAGTTGTTGATTGAGAGATAGAGATTTGGACAGATGATAAGCACAAATGATTTACACGAGTAATAGAGTACAAGGAATTTTCAAAGCAATTTAGTTTTCATTAGATGGCAAATATTTTTCAGAAGAATCATTAGACAGAAAAATATTTGGAAGGATAAGCATTTGTCTTTTAGATGACAAACCTTTGTTTTAAGAATCAGAGCATGAGATTTGAAAAATAAGATAAAGCATGGCTATGTTCTTTACTTTTAAAACGGGTTACTGTCTGAAATGACAATAAACCACCATTTTTCTCCGCCTCATTTAAAAAAAATAACTATGTACATTCGAAGAACATCTAAAGACCCGTGACATTCTTTGAATGTCAACAAAAAGTCCGTAGATGATATCGAATAAGGAAAAACATGACAAAATAACAATATTTTTGGAATTTTTTAAGATTTTCTAATTTTTATGGATTTTGAGAATTTTATATTTTTATATTTTCTTTTGTGGGTTTTTCAAGTTTTGTATTTTTCTTTTTGAATAAATATATACAAGAGATAGATGAATAAAGACCTTTACTCCTCATCTTCCCCTTGAAGGCGCTTGAGTGTTTCCGGTTGTAGACTCTTTAGACCAAGACGTGGAAGGATAAACTCAAAACGTTCTCTAGGAAGAGCTTTGGTGAAGATGTTTGCTAATTGGTATTCAGTCCTCACAAAATATAGTTCCACCACACCTTTTTCCACTTGTTCCCTGATTAAATGATGTTGAATGTCGATATGCTTTGCTCTTGAGTGTTGTACGTTGTTGCATGAGAGAGCAATAACACTTTTATTATCACAGTACAAAGGGATTTTGTTGAATTCAAAGCCATAGTCAGTTAATTGAGATCTCATCCATAGGATTTGAGCACAACAGGATGACATGGCTATGTATTCAGCCTCTGTAGAGGAGATAGAAGTACTCATTTTCTTCTTTGACGACCAACTCACAAGCTTATCACCCAAGAACTGAGCACCTCTAGACGTACTTCGACGAGTATCTTGACACCCTGCATGATCTGCATCTGCATATGCTGTTAGTGACATACCGGTGTCCTTCGGGTACCAAAGTCCCATGTTGATGGTTCCTTGGAGGTACCGAAAGAACCGTTTAACCGCTTCAAGGTGCTTTTTGGTAGGCTTAGCCTGGTATCTAGCACATATGCATACAACAAACAGAATAACAGGTCTACCGGCTGTGAGGTACATCTGAGATCCAATCATACTACAATATTTTGTTTGGTCTACCATGATCCCTGAGTGGTCCTCATCCAGTTTAGTACGCTCAATCATGGGAGTGTCAACAGGGTCACTAGAATAAAATTCAAATTTCATTAAAATCTCATTTGCATATTTAGATTGATTTATAAAAATGCCTCCTGGACTTTGTGAAATTTGTAATCCCAAGAAAAATGACATTTGTCCCATCATTGACACTTGAAATTTAGAACCCATTTCATTTGAAAAACGGTCACACTCATTAGGGTCAGTCAAGGCAAAGATGATATCATCAACATAAATTTGAACGTGAATTAAATGTTTTCCTGACTTCCTGTTGAACAACGTCGGGTCAACTGCTCCTTTGCTGAATCCGGTAGATAGAAGAAACTTTGATAGCGTATCATACCATGCCCTTGGGGCTTGCTTTAAACCGTAAAGAGCCTTCTTCAAACGATAAACATGAGTAGGATGCTCTGGATTCACAAAGCCTTCTGGTTGGCTGACGTAGACGACTTCTTTAAGATCTCCGTTAAGAAATGCCGTCTTTACATCCATCTGATAGACTACCATGTTCTTACTTGCAGCACTAGCCAAGAAGATTCTGATTTCCTCGATATAAGCAACAGGAGCAAATGATTCTTCAAAGTCAATACCCTCCTCTTGACGGTATCCTTTAGCAACCAATCGAGCCTTATTCTTTAAGACATCACCATGCTCATCAAGTTTCACTTTGAAGATCCACTTTAGAGCAATGATCATAGCACAATGTGGAGCAGGTACTAATTCCTATACATCAAGTCGATCAAACTCATGAATTTCTTCTTGCATGTCATTAAACCAGCTGTCTTCATTCATGGCGGTTTTAACATCTTTTGGGTCGATCTTCGAGAGTACGGAGTTGAAGAAGCACCATAAGGCATCGGTTGCAAGTTGTTTCCGTGTGGATACTGGACGAGAGGGATTTCCAAGGATGTTGTCCAATGGATGATCATGTGTCCATTTTCTAAGGTGTTCATGTGGCTGTTGTTGAGGAACTAAAGTAGTATAGTCGATGTCTCCTGATGAGGATGATTCTGATGATGATTCAGGAGCAAATATGTTTTGAAATGGAGAATCTTCAGGAGTAGCAAAGGGATTAACTTCATCACTGATACCAGAAACAATTCCATGATGTACATTCGAAGATTGATGATTTGTTGATGAGACAGAGTGATCAGCAGCAGGCGCTTCTTGACTTAATGATATTGAGACTGAAGGGTTGACTTAATTCACAGGGATAGGAGCAGCCTCTGTTGTAGGAATTGACAGATCATTGGCACTTGGCTCATAATGTTCATCAAACATTGGATCAAATAATTTCTTCAAATCATCTTCAGTTGGAGGTACATATGGAGTTGCTGGAGAGGAATTTGGTACATGGGATGAACCAATGGGACTGTTTTGAAGTGTGGGTCCAGAACTGGATTGTCCAGGAGCCATTTGACCGATCAGCTCATCAAATGTAATGTGAATTGTTTCCATGATTTTCGGGTTCTCTTGTTGTAGATTCGGTAACCTTTTCTGCTTGGTGCATATCCAACAAATACTCCAATGTCCGCTTTAGCTTTCAATTTACCTAAATCTTGTCCGTCATTAGTTGGATAACATAAAGCACCAAACACATGAAGATATGATAGATCAGGTTTTCGATTGTGGACAAGTTCGTATGGAGTCTTTCCATGAGATGTATGAATTATAGATCGATTTTAAGTGTAACATGCAGTGGCAATAACTTCAGCCCATAGAAACATTGGAACCTTTGAGTAAATCAGCATTGTTCTTGCAGCTTCTACAAGAGTTAATTTTCGTCTTTCAACTACACCATTCTGTTGAGGAGTTCGAGGAACACTTCTTTGAGGACTGATTCCAATATTTTCATAAAATTCATTGAGTTCTTTATTAACAAACTCAGTTCCATTGTCAGTTCGGACGATTCGAACCGTTTTGTTGAGTTGGATCTGAAGTTGTTTAATGAGTTTAATGATGACATCTGGAGTTTCATCCTTTGTCCTAAAAAACTTAACCCAAGTGAATCGGGAGTAGTCATCAACCACTACTAACACATATCTCTTCCCATAAATAGTTTTCACTCTCATTGGGCCGCACAAATCCATATGAAGGGTATGAAGAACTTCCATTACAAAGTTTGTGGGTTTTGGTTTGTGGGCTTATTTCGTGCTTTTTCCCAATTGAAAAGCTGAACAAAGATGATCTTTTTCGTATTTTAATCTGGGTAAGCCTCTGACAAGATCCTTTCTGGAAAGGTTGTTAATGGTGCCAAAGTAAAGTGATTGAGACGACGATGCCATAACCAAGACTTTGTTTTTGAAGCCTTTGACAGAAAGCAGATTGGAGAAGACTTCATCATGTCATCGATAGAGATGGTGTATAGGTTTGAACCACGAGTTCCTCTGAGAAGTTCTTTATCATCAAGTTCTCTAACGAAACAAGTATGTTTTCTGAAGGCTACTTCTAGATCAGAATCACAGAATTGACCAACAGAGAACAAGTTATGACCAAGACCTTCCACATAATATACACTGGAGATAACACTATCACCAACAACATAATCTCCATAACCCATAATTGCACCGAAATGATCGTTCCCGAATCTAACTGTCCCGATGAATTTGCTTACGAAGTTCATGAGCCGCGACCGGTCTCCAGTCATATGCTTGGAACAACATGAGTCCAGGTACCACAAAACGATTTGAACGATCTGCAGTTGAACACAGACAAGAATGGATAACTGGATATTTGGGATCCCCATGCAAGAATGGGTTCCATTTGGTTAGTAACAGTGATTGGAACACCCACATCAGAAATAGAAACATCCATATCAGAAATAGAAGCAATGGAATCATTAGGAATAGATGCAATGCTGGTGTCCGTATTTGACTTATTCAAAGTATGTTCACTTCTTAAAGGAATAGTTCTACCAGTAGGCATCCATTTTCTAGTGGGCATTGTCTTAGCAGATTGAGGACAGAACTGATTATCCTTATGACCAAAAGGTGTCCATTGATAACCTATCTTACTAAATGTTCTTCCTGTAGGTTTTCACTGTTTTCTAACTTTCTTTCGTCTTTACCTTTTAGCCTTCTTAGCATGATTTTTTGCATTAACAATTTTAACTGGGCATTTGACAGCATTAGACAAAACATTCACACCACATTCATGAGTAGGAACAGAATTCAAGTAGACATCATTATATGGTTTATAGATACTATCAGAATTTGAATTAATTACAGTACGCCTATGGCTAATACTAGAATCAACATGATTCGTTTTATTCAACTCAAACTTAGAGTTCCTAGGTTGGTCTTCTACTCTCTTCCAATGCAAATTCTTAGCTTCCGAGGTCCTATCTTGCTTGGTATTCCCTGAAGGCTTTGACCCGCTTGCTTTAATGTCACTGATTACTCCTGTAGAGGGAATTATGGGAACATCAGTTGGTTGATCTACTTTTTGCATTCCTGAACTAGATGTGCAAGGATCTAAACTACTAGAAGGCACACTAGTGTTCACTTTCTTAAAACTAGGCATGGAATGGTTTGTATGCTTGGCACTAGACATAGAACATGGCATCACGGCTTTACCTTTCGCACCTAAGGATTTAGGACATATTGCAATTAAACATTCTAGCAGCTCCTGAGATCGTTTGGCACAAATGCAAGCAAACCTAATTTCTCTATCAAGAGGCTTATTTATGAAATCCTCTACCATAATCTCACGGAGATATTCTAGAATATCCTTAAGGTGAGCACAATAGTTATTAAACACAAGTTCATTATTCCTAAGATGAGGAGGAATGTATTTAACAGTCATAGTATATTTGCAGTCAGAGGATGACTTTGAAGCGACATTCTCATTAAAAACAAGTGGCAGTTACCCTTTTTCCTGACTCCTCAGATTCTCAATTTCTTTTTGTAACGAAGTTATTTTATCATTGTTTTTGTCACGAGTGACTTTCATTGAATCATATAACTCTTTAAAGTGTCATTTAACTTTTTTATTTTCTTCCAGAAAACTCTCGTTTTCTTTTTGTAAAACATTAACTAAATTTTGAAGATGAAAAGTTTGAGAATACTGAGAATCTAAAGGAGGGGGCATTTGGGTGCCAGTCACATTGTTCTTTTCACCCTTTAATTGAGAGATTTGGGCTTTTAACTTTCTGATCGTGCAACAATGAGCTTGAATCTGTTCGTCACGTTTATTTATCTGAAAAATTGCATCAAACTCTGGAACATCTGAGGATGTCTTGATATTTGAGGTTTTAACATTTTATTTAAGATGTTGATATTTTAGTTGCAAATCAAAATGTTCAACTTCTCGTTTAGAAAGATATTTTACCAAATTATCATGATCATCTTGATCAATTTTCTCACTAAGTTATGAGTTTTTGTTTTCAAGCTCAATGACACGATCATGGGAAACTTTCAATGCAATAGATAATTCATGAAATCGAGAAGCAGTAATGGAGTGATTCGTAGCAGTGTAAAACACATCTTGAGTAATACATTCAGAAATAAGATTCTCATTTAATGTATGCAAGTTCTTCCTCTCAATCTCATTATATTTTAATTCATGCTCATAGTCACTAACCTCAACTATCATTGCATCAAATTCCTTTTCCATTTCTTTAATATCTGAATCCATCCCCTTTTTAAGACTCTCAAATTGATCTTTTAGTTGTTTAAAGAAAGGCATGACCTCAGTTAAATAGCATTCTTTAGTTTGCTCAAAACCCCTTTCCCCTTCAGTTATCCCAATAGGTGTGATCCTTTTCTTACAAGTTTTCTCAAAATCAACATATAATTGAAAGATGACATATTGACTGATTAAGGTCTTGCTTTTAGTGAAAATAGTTCTAGGGACTAGATGCATTGGTGTATTAGGAGGATACACAGTAGCGGAAGGCATTTTCCTAAGAGGGGGGTTTGTTACAACAAGATTCTCTGCTTTTTTTTATCTAGATCCTTTTTCCAGAACACTTGTTCGGGTGTTAACAATGTTTGAGGCTTAAACATGTTCAAGGAAATCCAATTTTCCTTTTTGTAGTCATGGGGTCTAATATTTATGGTTTTCTCTTTACATGCAGGATTGTTGAGTTTCTTATCCATTTTCTCCCTAGTGACCTCATCTAATTTCTTATCTTTCTCAGTGCACTCAGCACAACTGGGTATCTGCTTAGGTTTAAGGATTTCATTGCAATCATAAATTACCTTATGAGCAGTTCTAGCCTTTTTAATGACCTCAGGATTTGGTTCCTCAACAAGGGGAATGCTATGCTTATCGCTTAAGACTTTATGCTTAGTGATCAAGTGAGCAGTCTGAATGGTATTCCTTTGTACATACAACTTATTTTCAAGCTTGTTTTTCAAAGTTTATAGATTGGAAAAATCATTCAAAAGTTTTGATTCCTTAGCATTGAATTCTTGCTTAAGCATTTTAACATTTTCTTGAAGTTCTTGTTTTTGCTTAGTAGTTTTAGAAAGCTTTTCTTGTAAGGAGTTTAACTCTTGTTTTAATACTTCTTCTCTAAAATTACTTTTTCAAATAATTGTACGCATTTGGTCATCCATTTCCTGCTCACGTGTGGTTAACTCAAACTTATCACGCTGTTCATAAATAGCAACTTGTTCTTTATAGGAATTCAGTTCAGAGATAACAGAATCATCAGGGGTACCTGCAGTGTATTCATCAAAAGCACAGTCATCATTGACTGCAGAAGATGCATTACTTGGTACAACCTTACTTTCACTTTGCTTCACATATTGATCATATGGGACAATATTGTTATTTCCCTCATCATCAATATCTGATTCATAAGTTTCAAGAGATTGTACTTTATTATGCATCTTTTGCTCATCAACTTCATCATATAGTTTTAATACCTCTGAGATGATTGATTCTTTGGATGGACCAGCTTGCTGTGATGATGAGACCTTAGGAGAGACCATTGGAGAAATGCTAGCCATGAAAATTGTTCGTGCAGTAGGTTCATCATCGACGTCAGATTCGTATGCATCACAGTCAGCAACTTGGAAGGCATTCTGATGATTGTGACCTATCTCCTGAATTGGCTGCTCATCCACATCTGCATTATAGGTATTGGCATTGCCTTCAGCAAGAAACAATAACTCCTCTTCATCCAAAGCTGCTCCATTATCCTGAGCTTGCACGAGCAACATCTTATCTCTGAAGTACTCTGCATTCTGAGGGCGTTTTGGCGATGTGCAGTTCCTTGCAATATGTCCCTCACCCCCACAGTTGTAGCACTTAATCGGATTTGCTTGTCCCTTATTTCCATTCCTTTGCCTATTTAGATTTGCAACATATCCTCTACTAACTCCACCTCTTCCTTGTTCGTACAGCCTTTCTTGAACTGGCTGCACCATAACCTTCCCATCTCTGACAGTGGTTTGATTGTGTGGATTGGATGCTGTTCTGAGGTTGTTGTTGGTGTGTGGGAGAGAGTTCATGTTTTGACTAATCATGAGAGCCAGTTGATTAATGAAGTTTCCCACGGCTGCATCAGCATCAACTTGTTTGAACATTGGATCAGGAATGAGTTTGTGATTACCATTACCCATGGGTATAACTTGAGAAGATTTGGTGGTAATTCCATCATTTGTGTAAAAGGCAGTTGAATCATTTGATGAGCTTGTCTCTCCCTGGTTGGTTTTGAACTGATCAAGAATCCTTTTTTCAAACATAGCATGTCTCTCATTCTGAAGAAGGAATGCATAAAGTTGCTCATAGTTTGTATGCTTCAATCCTTTGGTTAGCTTCACAGAGGTGACAAACTTGTGCCATTCAGGAATCATGTTGTTCACAAATTTTGAGTTCAGCTGAATGTTTGGCATGGTCATTTTGATGTTCCTCATGTCATTCACAAGCTTATGGAATCTCACGTAGTACTCATAGACACTCTCATCTGGTTTCATCTTGAAGTGCTCAAACTCATCATACAGTTGTGATTCTCTGTCTTCCTTAGTTAACTCAGAACTAGAGAGAAGCATCCTGACATTATCCCAGACTGCCTTAGCTTCAGTGTTGTGATTGATGAGCTTGTAGATATCCTTTGGAAGACCCTGAAGTATAATGTTAGAAGCTCTGATGTCAGCATAGAATCTCTTTTTCTCCTTATCATTAAGCTCATCATACGTCTTTGGTCTGTCCAATCCAAAGATCATTGTTCCATCAGCATCAGTATCAATTATGTCTCGTGTAGTCTCAATCTGATAAGGTCCTTCATCGTTTGACTTGAGAATGTTGACTCTGTTTTCTTTTCCAAACAGTACAATGTTTGCCATGATAACAATTTATACGGGATTTTACTATTCTTTGATTAAACCGGGAAATTGATTCTTTCACGGGATTTTACTAAACCAAAAGAACAACCGTATAAATGTATCACGAAGAAGTAACAAGTCTCAATAGACAAGTAGCTAAACACTCAACTCGCTTAGTTATCAACTCGCTAAACAACCAACTCGCTTAAAGAAACAAGTCGCTTAGGAATCAACTCGCTTAACAGCCAAGTCGCATATAGAGACAACTCGCTTAATAGCAAGTCGCAAACAGATACAACTCGCTTAACCACCAAGTCGCTTAAACTAACTCGCTAGCTATACAACTCGCTTAATAGACAAGTATCTTCAGAACTCAAGTCGCTTAAAGAAACAACTCGCTTAGAACCCAAGTCGCTTAAAGAAACAACTCGCTTAGAACCCAAGTGGCATAAAAGGTCAACTCGCTAAATAGCCAAGTCGCATATATCAACTCGCATCCAGTAACAAAGCAACTCGCTTCGAAGAAACTCAAGTCCGAGACTCAACTCGCTTAGTACAAAGTTCACAAATAACCACTTTGTCAATAAAAAACAACCAAACCACAATGATTTAAGCCTTCCAATTCAAAACATAAACACATATGATGATGCTAAACACAAAAGTACAAGCAAAATTGAAACTTTAACACTATAATTTGTCCAAATGATTCAAACTCTCCTAAACACTTAATACCACAAAAACCTTATGAAATCCACCAAAACAATGAGCATGAAAGATGAGTGATCAAACCGTGGCTCTTGATACCAATTGTAGGATATAGGATTTCACAAACACACTAAACCATAATCACAATGGGGCGTTCAAGTATGTTTAAAGAGAGAAAGTTCTAGAGAGAGAAAGGGAAGAGAGTTGGGACCTATGTGAATCAAAGAAAAATGTTATTGAAGCTCCAACCCTCTACCTTGGGAGGTAGAGGGTATTTATTGTTTCTTACAAACAAACGCCACCTACGGGCTGTGGATCAGGCATATAGTGGGTAAAGACCCGTCCGTCCTCCACGATGTTACATAACAAACTACTTAATAATATAACTTGACTACGACTACAAGCTTTCTAATGAATACATATACTTGAGGTGACCGACTCTTTAATGACTGAATTTTCTAACTCCTAACGATTAATCATTCGAATTATATAAATATCAGACTTTACAAAAATTATTGGATATTAAACCAAGTATAGTCTAGTATAGGGGTCTTGGTGTCATTATCTAAAGTTATATTTAAGTTTAATAAGTATTTAGAAAGTATAGATTAGTATGAGGGTGCACTGTGACAAGAACAAAGATGGTAAAGTCTATCAAAAGGTACGACACCTCCAGGAGGACATACCGATTCAGAAAGAGGCGCCAATCAAGATGCATCAAAAGGTCATGACTTTTCCTTGAAGAGTTATGACGGTTAGAAGGTGTCTATTAGATAAGTATAAATAGGGATCATGTATCTCATTGTAATCATCACAGAAACAACAACAACTATAGCAATAAAATTATAGCTCTTGTTTATTACTTATTCATTAGTCTTTTAATTAGTTATTATCTTACAACAGTGGCATCTGAGCGGTTATCGTTCTTGGGAAGAAGAAGAACACAGTCAAAGTAGTGGTTGTTTTTATCTATCAATTGGATCGATTATAAAGTTTTCACGCCCATATTGTTCTATTTTTTCTATCCATCGAAGTGAAAAAAAAGGACAGAACCATTTTTTGATTTTTTTTTCAAGAATAAAGGGGATTATTGTTTTTCTTGGATTATTATTGTTGTTCTTGGAAGTAACGGTTGGTTTTGATTCACTCCGTGACCAAAAAACCCGTATACCGTTGTGTTTTAGAGTAGTTGGTTTGATTTGCCTTGCTACCGAAAACCTTCTTTAATATTCTTGGTTAAGACCATTGGTTTTGATTCGCTTTGCGACCGAAAAACCAGTGGACCATTGGTATTGAAACAATTAGTTTTTGAGAAACCCGTGTATCAACAGTTGGTTTTTATTCACTTTGCGACCGAAAAAACCCATATACAGTTATTGCAAGAAGATTGATTAATTTGATCTGAAACTATTAAGAGTTGATATCAAATTAATCATAGTTAAAGGTTGATCTCGATTTGATCCGATACTTGTAAAGTTGAAATCAAAATCAATCCGAAACCGGTGGAATACAAAGATAGATTATTAAAATTGGGAAAAAGAAGACAAGAAAGATGTCTGGGGATTCATCAAAGAAAAATGAATCGAAGGAAGGAGGATTGTCAATGAACTTCCAGTGCCCAATCCTCAACTCGACAAATTATACTATTTGGGCATTAAAGATTAGGGCAATCTTTAACGTCCATGGAATTTGGGAAGCAGTGGAACCTACAGCGGAAACTAAAGTGGATCAAAAGAAGAACAACACAGTAATTGCAATGTTATACCAAGCACTTTCTGAAAACATGATATTGTAAATTGCTAATCTTACTTCAGCAAAAGAAATTTGGGATGCATTGAAGGTGCGACACGTAGGAGTGGATAGGGTTAAAGAAGCACGGTTACAAACACTAGAGTCAGACTTTGAATCACTAAAGATGAATGTTAATGATTCACTCGATGTCTATGGGGGAAAGATTAGTGAGATTGCATCACAAACAAGGAGTCTTGGGCATACCTTGGATGACAAGAGATTGGTTAGTAAACTTTTGGGCTCGGTATCGGAGAAGTATATTCAAATTGTTGCTGCAATCGAACAATTTGTTGATCTTAATACGATGCCATTCCAAGAAGCCGTGGGAAGATTGAAGGCTTTTGAGGAATGCACCAAGAAGCAATCTAAGGAAGAAGACATGTCAAGTAAACTTATGTTTACCAAAGAAGATGGGAAGGAAAAAGAAAAGGAATATAAATGTGAACGATGTGGTCATGAGAGTTCAAGTAAAGAATACAAAGGACGTGTCCAAGGTGAAAATTGGAAGACATGGAGAAATTAAGATGGGAATCACCTCCAACAAAATAAGGATCATATAAGATGTTTCAAGTGTAATAAACTTGGACCCTTCAACATTAATGTCCAAATTCCAAAAAGAAGGAGGAGGAAAACCTGATCTGGGATGTAGACGACGAACCAGCACTTCTCTAACGGCAAACCGGATCTTGAAGGAATCAGAAGGCCTCGGCTAAACTATATTTAGTTTGGGGGGAGTATTGGATATTAAACCAAATATAGTCTAGTATAGGGGTCTTGGTGTCATTATCTAAAGTTATATTTAAGTTTAATATGTGTTTAGAAAGTATACATTAGTATTAGGGGTGCAACGTGACAAGAACAAAGATGCTAACCTCTATCAAAAGGAATTGACACCTCCAAGAGGACATACCGATTCAGAAAGAGGCGCCAATTAAGATGCATAAAAAGGTCATGACTTTTCATTGAAGAGTTATGACGGTTAGAAGGTGTCTATTAGATAAGTATAAATAGGGATCATGTATCTCATTGTAATCATCACAGAAACAACAACAATTAAAGCAATAAAACTATAGCTCTTGTTTATTACTTATTCATTATTATTTTAATTAGTTATTATTTTACAACAAAAATGAGGTCTGATGAGTGTCTAAATATCATCATTTTTGTACTATCTAGACTGCAAAATCATCTGAAAACACTCAAAAATGCTTCAAAATGATAAAAATATCACAAATCAGTGTTTTATGTGTTTTAAATGCAAAAAGATCAAAATCAGATGAAAAACGTATCAAGTTTGCAAAATTGGCAGTTTTAGTCCCCCAAATTTCAAAATTTGTCAAAAACAGTCCCTGGTATATCAAAATAGAGAAAAATGTCATTTAAGGTCCATGGGATTCAAAAGTTGTTAAAACAAACCCTTCAAAGTTTAAAATTTGCAAAATTACAACTTTGGTCCCTCAAGTTTGAAAATTGGCAAAAATGGTCCTTGGAAAATTGAAAAATGTCAAGTTTGGTCCTTGTAGTATGGAAGATTGTCATTTTCAGCCCTTGGAACAACATTTCAGATTTGGCAGCCTAGGTCCCTTGAGTTTCAGAAATTACATAACAAGCCCTTGTTATTAAAACCTTAGCCTTGTCAAAACTGCCATTTGGACCGTGCCAACCCTATTTTGGACTCCCTGTCATATTGCATTTTGGACCCCTGGCATTATTACTCCACTGGTCAAACAAGCCAGTCAAACACTCAACTTGGCGCCAAAGTCTTCCCCTCCAACTGCCATGTCTGCCCACCTTCAACACCCATTCCCCCACCTCAACATATCACTCTCCATGTCCCTCCACCTCCACACAACTACAAAAATCATTAAATGCTTCATCCTCCCATTCACTTAATTCCTCCACCTGGCTAATATCCAATTCTCGCCAAAAACACATCCAATGGCCATTATTCATTTTAGCCATCCAAAGGCCAAAATTATTGCTGGGAACTGTTAAGAGTAGAGAGAGAAAGAAGCTTGGTATATAAAAGTGGAAGAGGAAGGCTAGAGAAAGAGAGTAGTTAGTTTTGAGTTTTCTTTGTATGTCGTTTTCTTTAAATTATCTTAGTTAGTATGCAAAAATGTAATTTTAAGCTTTAAATGTGTTAAGTTCAAGTCTTTGTATCATTGTAATTTACTTTTAAGTCTCAATCTCAAGTTTTTATATAAGTTCTAAATTTCAAGTTTACTGTTGCACATTTCAGTTTAAATTTCTTATGTACAAGCTTTCAGAAGCTTATTTTTAAGCTCAAACTAGTTCATTAAAGCTTTTAATAGCTTTTAGTGAGCTCGTAATTCAGTTTCAAACAAAAATGTTCCATGGTCAATGAAAGTCAACAGAGAGCTCAAATTGCAATGGAATTGGATATTGTTGTTGCAGATCCTTGATTTGGGTTGGATTAGTTGTATTTAGTGTAGTATTGGGTTTGGTTTAGCCTGCATACAGCTGGACCTCTTGTGAGTTCAAATCTCATTTCCATTTTCTCTTTCTGTATTGCATATTTTGCTTGAATATGTATCTGTGGTCACTATTGGTTTTTGTGTGTTTATTAAGGTGTATTTAGGATACTTAAGCGTAGTTGGATCAATGGCATAAGCCAGTTTAGCAGTTAGGATAGTTTTACTTGCTTAACAGTAGATATAGGTGTGTTTGGATTTTGTAGCATAACTGTGCTTGAGGATTGTTTATAGGTTAGGACTTACTGGTTTATGTTTGCTTAGCTTATATTGATCCATTTCTGTCTTAATTCTGCACTTGCAATCTCTCAAAGTCAAAATCCTATTTAATCTGTCTTTGATGCTCATCTGTTGGATTTTTGGAGAAGTAAAATCTTGTTTTGTGCTTAGAAATCTTAGAGCTATCTTATTTCAGTCTCATTACACCTTGTTACATCAATATAAGTCTTTAAATTCAGCTGCAAAGTTCACTTTAGTCAAACTTAGTTCATAACTTAAAAAGTCAAATTTTCATTTGGTCATTTTTGAATAAACTTTGGAATTTCACTGTGTGTTTATTAGTAGGATTCAGCTTATAAGCTCTTAGGGTATTAAAGTCTAGTTGCTATACAAAAATACAAAAATATTAGTTTACTTATTATCAGCTTATATAGTGCTTATTTTATAGCTTGTTGTGAGTACCTTGTCTGAAAAGCTCCCCTGTACACAGATTTGGTACCTTGTTTCACAAGCTCTTATAGAGCTTATTAGTGATCATTAGCTTGTCAAATTTAGCTTTTTAAGTAGCTTACCTAGCTGTCTCAATATTCCAAAGCTTGTTTTTCAATTTGTAGCTTATTTAATAAGTCTGCAAGTGCTTTTTAATTTTGTCCATTTTATCTAGTTTACCAATCAGTCAGTGGTTACCAGTTTTTCAAAAGCTTCTAACAAGCTTATTAATGGAAGCCAAACTTAATAGATTAGTTTTTTAGAGAGTTTAGCTGGTTGTCTAGTTAGTTCCAGTGCTTATTTACATTTCCTAACTCATTTTAGTGCTTAAAATTAAGCTAGAAGTTGCCTAGAAAACTAATAGGTGTACTGTGTACCAGTTAATCTTAGTGCTTATTTGAATTTGAAGTGCTTATTTCCAATTCATTGTGCTTATTCAGTTGTTACATTAGCTTATTAATAGTTAAGTAGCTTATTTCTAGTTTACTTGTGCTTATTTCTAGCTTAATAGCCAATTTAGCTTAAAATCTTGTCCTTATTACCATTTTTGCCTACTGTTGGAAATCTTAAGCTGAATCTCAGCTTATTAGTCATTTTTATAAAAAGTTTCAGTTGTGAAAATTGCTTATTTTAGTGTACTTAATAAGTTGCAAAAAGAAAAATCGAAAAAAAAATAAACAGGCAAAAGGGGTCTCCTGAGATTCGAACTCAGGACCTCCTGCACACCCAGCCACGCACACAGTAGACTCCCCTCAACCAACTGCCCTTGGGACTTCTTTTGTTCAAGTCTTGCACAATTAAATCCTTAAGGGCATTTGGCAGTTTTAAGCTTAAGCCCTTTTCTAGCTTATTTCGTGGCTTATTTCCAAAACAACCACCTAGTTTCTTATTTTTCTTAGATCAAGCATAAGTCAAAGTAGTTTTCATGAATGTTTCAGATTTTTTTAGATTGTTTTAGTATTTTTAATAATTTAATTAGTGTTATTTGGTTTTTAATTCGTAATAAATAATTTAAGAGTCGAAAAAATACCCGGCTTTTTTCTAAAATTTTCTTTTGTCATATATTAAGTAAAAAAATTGTTTTTACACTTTTAGGTCTTTTATTTCACAAATTTTACGTTTTTGCTTGCGCTCCAGCGTAATTTTTGCAAATAACGTAAGTTTTCGTTTTAGGTCACGTTTTTAGATAATTTAAGTTTACGTTTTAGTTAAAATAGTTTATTTAAGTTATTTTGTTTTATAAAATCACAAAAACATCATTGTAAAAATAGTGATAGCGTTTATTTAATATATTTTAGCTTTTTAATTTTCTTAATTTGTATTTAAGTCGCTTTATTTTATAAACTTTTTCAGTAGTGTAATATTCAATCCAAAACCTTTACAGATCACTATCCTTAGTGATCACTCCATTATCTGAGTTTGTGTTTTACACACCATTGAGTCTCCGTGGGACTAAACGACCCGGGAATTCACTATATTCTCCAGGACTTCATTGCATTTGTGCTTAAGCTGTTTTAAGTCTGTTACGGTTGGCCATTCACAAGTGGCCAGATTGTGTGATTAGACTTGGCTGGTTGGCACGCATCAAATTTTGGCGCCGCTGCCGGGGAGGCTTTAGCGTGTGTTTAGCCATTTTCAGACCCATTCTTGCACATATACCACCATTTGTAAAAAGTTTTTTGTAAAGTTTTCAAAAATCCAAAAAGTTCATTAACACTTTTCCTGAAGTGTTAGCAACACCAAAAATATTTTCATTCTTTATTTTTATAGCCTGTTTTTCAAAAAAATCCAAAAATATCCATCTTTACCCTCTCGCATCTTTTAATTCTACATTTCCCTTACCCTCTAATCTGTTTAATTCTCCATTCCTTATCCTCTATAACCGTTTAATTCTTCATCTCTTATCCCTCTTATCCGTTTAATTCTTCATGTCATGGTTTTCAACATGTTCCTGGTGTGGAGGTCCATTTAACGGTGGAAATTGTCGGCGATGTACCAATGTGAGTTTCGGAGACAAATTTGTCGGAAATCCCGATCCCATTTCAAATGAAACACCCGATTTTTCCTACCTACCTCCACAACCCCAATACGAATCCTACGCATGCGAGTTTTGTGGGAATGATTCTCATTACGGTTTTGATTGTCCTCCACGGATCCCGCTTGTCTATGAGCCGGAACCATGTTACAATCAGAACTTTGGTGAAAGTTATTTTCCCAATGATCTCTGTTGTGAGAATTGCGGGGGTCCTCATGTGACTTTTGAATGTCAACCGATGAATCAAAATTTTCAAAATTCCAATTCTCCCAGTTTTGACAATTTCCAACCCCCACAGTATTCCATCATTCATCAATATCCTTCACAGCATCTCAATGATTACGAGGAGTGTAATCTTCCACAAAGTTCTGAAGAAATACGCATTCGAAAGAAACTACAAATGAAAAGAATGGTGTGTAAGCTTCAGCAGATGAATATAAGAATCAGATATGATGACGATGATGATGAGGATTATATTCAAATAAAGGAATATTATGAGAGCTTGTCAACTGAAATCACACCCGAAGCTCCCATTGACTCTCTCATAATGGGGGACGAGCCTCTTAGCACTATTCCAGAAATGGAATCGTCTAGTGTTGAGAGCCTTGTCCGAATCCCAAGTGAGTCCGAGGTTATCTCCGGTAATATGTGTGATGAGCCTCTTAATGATGATTCTTCTCCTCCTCTTGACATTCCATATGATCATGTCGAGATGTTCTCCGATTCTGATAACGATTGTACTTCGTTTGACGATTCTTTATCCTATGGAGACATCGATTATGTCGAGGAGCTGCCTTCTGAGCTAGTTAGCTTAGAGGAAGTGAGAGATTCTGATGATCTGGAAATTGAGGACGAGATACTTCGTGAACAATTGTTCAATATAAATCTCCTCGTTTCTAAGATCGAATCATTCTGTGCTAAGTCAGCTTCATCTCCTATCCCCGTTGTGAATAGTGACTCTACATTGGACAAGCCCGAGCTTGAGGTTTTTTCCAATGATTCTCTTCATGAAGAGTTCTCCGGTGAACTCTCTCATGACATATCTCCTCCGGAATATGATCATTTCTATTTTGATCTTGAGGATGATATTGGCTCGGAGGAAGGTGTACTCTATCATAAGAGTTTGCTTATTGATGATACTACCCTCACCCTTCCTCCCGATATGTCTACATTTGAGGATGACGAATGGATCCTAATTGTTATAAACATCTTCCTTCCATTCCTCACTTATGATGTGACTTCCTCTCTTCTTCACTCCTTCGGGAGTGAGGACACTATCTTTGACCCCGGCATTTTCATTTATCATCTGTGAGCCGGGTCTTTCTCTGTATATCTCGTCGTTGTGGAACTTTCGCGTGCTTCAATGTTTATTCAAACATCTTGAATGAAAGTCCGATGGAGATTGTTTCTTCCACTTTGCTTCCCCATGAACAAATTAATGCGGGGTCGAGTCAAGCTAGCGACTCGGAAATCAAAAACAGTAGCACACACCATATGGGTTTTCACCCATATTTCTGACTTCTTACCCCTTTCTACCACCTAAGTGTGGGGGTGATGCCCCACATGTTATATATATATATATATATATATATATATATATATATATATATATATATATATATATATATATATATATATATATATATATATATATATATATATATATATATATATATATATATATATATATATATATATATATATATATATATATATATATATCTAAAAAAAAAGTCTTTTAAAATAATGGTCGTAGTATTTCCCTTTTACGTTCTATGTTTCGGCATAACCGCCGGTACTTTGAATATTGAGGGCAATATTCATTTCTAAGTGTGGGGGGGAATTCTCACGAATTTCATGTATTATCTACCCAATTCCCCCGTTTTTGGCCAAAATTTTTTTTGGAGTAAGTGTTCTACACTTACTCATTTGGTTATCAGTCCGCCATGTCTGTAAGACAAAAGGATTGGCTAATCCAGGAGCAAACGGCTCTTGGTAAAGATTTCTCAAATCCGTTTATATGGCTTGCAATTTGCCCAAAATTGTATGGTTCTCAACTCACCATATCCTAAAAAGTGAAGAGTTGGCTAGCCCGCAAGTTTATGGCTTGTGGTAAAGGCAGTGGAAAATCCATAATTGGTAATCAGCTCACCAAAGATAATACTGATAATTTATCTAAGAGTTGGCTAGGCCAGAGCAAACGGCTTCTGGTAAAGACAAATCAAATCCGTTTACAGCTTATGATTTGCTCAAAATCATTTGGTTATCAGTGTACCAAGGTTCTTACTTGAACTGAAACATTTGGCTACTCCAGAAGTGATGGCTTTTGGTAAAGAGTTTTTAAAATCCATTAAAGTTTAAATCATTGCTAGGGACTAGCAATATCTTAGTGTGGGGGATTGATGAGTGTCTAAATACTCATCATTTTTGTACTATCTAGACTGCAAAATCATCTGAAAACACTCAAAAATGCTTCAAAATGATAAAAATATCACAAATCAGTGTTTTATGTGTTTTAAATGCAAAAAGATCAAAATCAGATGAAAAACGTATCAAGTTTGCAAAATTGGCAGTTTTAGTCCCCCAAATTTCAAAATTTGTCAAAAACAGTCCCTGGTATATCAAAATAGAGAAAAATGTCATTTAAGGTCCATGGGATTCAAAAGTTGTTAAAACAAACCCTTCAAAGTTTAAAATTTGCAAAATTACAACTTTGGTCCCTCAAGTTTGAAAATTGGCAAAAATGGTCCTTGGAAAATTGAAAAATGTCAAGTTTGGTCCTTGTAGTATGGAAGATTGTCATTTTCAGCCCTTGGAACAACATTTCAGATTTGGCAGCCTAGGTCCCTTGAGTTTCAGAAATTACATAACAAGCCCTTGTTATTAAAACCTTAGCCTTGTCAAAACTGCCATTTGGACCGTGCCAACCCTATTTTGGACTCCCTGTCATATTGCATTTTGGACCCCTGGCATTATTACTCCACTGGTCAAACAAGCCAGTCAAACACTCAACTTGGCGCCAAAGTCTTCCCCTTCAACTGCCATGTCTGCCCACCTTCAACACCCATTCCCCCACCTCAACATATCACTCTCCATGTCCCTCCACCTCCACACAACTACAAAAATCATTAAATGCTTCATCCTCCCATTCACTCAATTCCTCCACCTGGCTAATATCCAATTCCCGCCAAAAACACATCCAATGGCCATTATTCATTTTAGCCATCCAAAGGCCAAAATTATTGCTGGGAACTGTTAAGAGTAGAGAGAGAAAGAAGCTTGGTATATAAAAGTGGAAGAGGAAGGCTAGAGAAAGAGAGTAGTTAGTTTTGAGTTTTCTTTGTATGTCGTTTTCTTTAAATTATCTTAGTTAGTATGCAAAAATGTAATTTTAAGCTTTAAATGTGTTAAGTTCAAGTCTTTGTATCATTGTAATTTACTTTTAAGTCTCAATCTCAAGTTTTTATATAAGTTCTAAATTTCAAGTTTACTGTTGCACATTTCAGTTTAAATTTCTTATGTACAAGCTTTCAGAAGCTTATTTTTAAGCTCAAACTAGTTCATTAAAGCTTTTAATAGCTTTTAGTGAGCTTGTAATTCAGTTTCAAACAAAAATGTTCCATGGTCAATGAAAGTCAACAGAGAGCTCAAATTGCAATGGAATTGGATATTGTTGTTGCAGATCCTTGATTTGGGTTGGATTAGTTGTATTTAGTGTAGTATTGGGTTTGGTTTAGCCTGCATACAGCTGGACCTCTTGTGAGTTCAAATCTCATTTCCATTTTCTCTTTCTGTATTGCATTTTTTGCTTGAATATGTATCTGTGGTCACTATTGGTTTTTGTGTGTTTATTAAGGTGTATTTAGGATACTTAAGCTTAGTTGGATCAATGGCATAAGCCAGTTTAGCAGTTAGGATAGTTTTACTTGCTTAACAGTAGATATAGGTGTGTTTGGATTTTGTAGCATAACTGTGCTTGAGGATTGTTTATAGGTTAGGACTTACTGGTTTATGTTTGCTTAGCTTATATTGATCCATTTCTGTCTTAATTCTGCACTTGCAATCTCTCAAAGTCAAAATCCTATTTAATCTATCTTTGATGCTCATCTGTTGGATTTTTGGAGAAGTAAAATCTTGTTTTGTGCTTAGAAATCTTAGAGCTATCTTATTTCAGTCTCATTACACCTTGTTACATCAATATAAGTCTTTAAATTCAGCTGCAAAGTTCACTTTAGTCAAACTTAGTTCATAACTTAAAAAGTCAAATTTTCATTTGGTCATTTTTGAATAAACTTTGGAATTTCACTGTGTGTTTATTAGTAGGATTCAGCTTATAAGCTCTTAGGGTATTAAAGTCTAGTTGCTATACAAAAATACAAAAATATTAGTTTACTTATTATCAGCTTATATAGTGCTTATTTTATTGCTTGTTGTGAGTACCTTGTCTGAAAAGCTCCCCTGTACACAGATTTGGTACCTTGTTTCACAAGCTCTTATAGAGCTTATTAGTGATCATTAGCTTGTCAAATTTAGCTTTTTAAGTAGCTTACCTAGCTGTCTCAATATTCCAAAGCTTGTTTTTCAATTTGTAGCTTATTTAATAAGTCTGCAAGTGCTTTTTAATTTTGTCCATTTTATCTAGTTTACCAATCAGTCAGTGGTTACCAGTTTTTCAAAAGCTTCTAACAAGCTTATTAATGGAAGCCAAACTTAATAGATTAGTTTTTTAGAGAGTTTAGCTGGTTGTCTAGTTAGTTCCAGTGCTTATTTACATTTCCTAACTCATTTTAGTGCTTAAAATTAAGCTAGAAGTTGCCTAGAAAACTAATAGGTGTACTGTGTACCAGTTAATCTTAGTGCTTATTTGAATTTGAAGTGCTTATTTCCAATTCATTGTGCTTATTCAGTTGTTACATTAGCTTATTAATAGTTAAGTAGCTTATTTCTAGTTTACTTGTGCTTATTTCTAGCTTAATAGCCAATTTAGCTTAAAATCTTGTCCTTATTACCATTTTTGCCTACTGTTGGAAATCTTAAGCTGAATCTCAGCTTATTAGTCATTTTTATAAAAAGTTTCAGTTGTGAAAATTGCTTATTTTAGTGTACTTAATAAGTTGCAAAAAGAAAAATCGAAAAAAAAAATAAACAGGCAAAAGGGGTCTCCTGAGATTCGAACTCAGGACCTCCTGCACACCCAGCCACGCACACAGTAGACTCCCCTCAACCAACTGCCCTTGGGACTTCTTTTGTTCAAGTCTTGCACAATTAAATCCTTAAGGGCATTTGGCAGTTTTAAGCTTAAGCCCTTTTCTAGCTTATTTCGTGGCTTATTTCCAAAACAACCACCTAGTTTCTTATTTTTCTTAGATCAAGCATAAGTCAAAGTAGTTTTCATGAATTTTTCAGATTTTTTTAGATTGTTTTAGTATTTTTAATAATTTAATTAGTGTTATTTGGTTTTTAATTCGTAATAAATAATTTAAGAGTCGAAAAAATACCCGGCTTTTTTCTAAAATTTTCTTTTGTCATATATTAAGTAAAAAAATTGTTTTTACACTTTTAGGTCTTTTATTTCACAAATTTTACGTTTTTGCTTGCGCTCCAGCGTAATTTTTGCAAATAACGTACGTTTTCATTTTAGGTCACGTTTTTAGATAATTTAAGTTTACGTTTTAGTTAAAATAGTTTATTTAAGTTATTTTGTTTTATAAAATCACAAAAACATCATTGTAAAAATAGTGATAGCGTTTATTTAATATATTTTAGCTTTTTAATTTTCTTAATTTGTATTTAAGTCGCTTTATTTTATAAACTTTTTCAGTAGTGTAATATTCAATCCAAAACCTTTACAAATCACTATCCTTAGTGATCACTCCATTATCTGAGTTTGTGTTTTACACACCATTGAGTCTCCGTGGGACTAAACGACCCGGGAATTCACTATATTCTCCAGGACTTCATTGCATTTGTGCTTAAGCTGTTTTAAGTCTGTTACGGTTGGCCATTCACAAGTGGCCAGCTTGTGTGATTAGACTTGGCTGGTTGGCACGCATCAAGGTCCCAAATAGTTTCAAGGTTTACAGAATACATTAAATGGGTTTTCGAATGATAATAAAATTTATAGCCTTTTTGAGTATCCGTGCTCCTCTGTGCCAGCCTCGTTCATTATGGACCTGAGATACATGCTTAAATCGTCAACACAAAGGTTGGGTGAACTCATAGTATTTAGTTTGATTATTGAACACTATATATTCGTAGTATGAGCTATAGACTCACACTCATAGTTTAGGAAACAAAAGAGATATTATTGCACTAAGCTCATGATATCGAAAACGTTAACAGATTGTCAATAGAAATTGATATAATAGTTTGCCAGGTCTTAGTCAAACAGTGACCCTAATAGGTAATTTGCAAATAAACCTATGGTTCTTCAAATAGAGTGTGTTTGTTTACCGGACTTGGTTAACAACCGGGATTCGTCAACCCGATAGATCTATCCACATTATTCGCGTTCACCCACAAGTGATAAGTGGTTCATGATAATAGGGACTTAAGTTTGGCAATAGTGTGTTTGTTTACTGGACTTAACTTTGATGAGTGTGCAAATACTCATCATTCTTATACCATTTAAACTGCAAAAACATCTGAAAACACTTAGAAATGCATCAAAATGATGAAAATATCACAAATAAGTGTTTTTTGTGTTTTAAATGCAAAAATACCAAAATCAGGTGAAAAACGTATCAAGTTTGCATAATTGGCAGTTTTAGTCCCCCAAGTTTCAAAATTTGTCAAATCTAGTCCCTGGAATCCAAAAATATGGAGTTTTATCATTCAAGGTCCCTGAATTATTTTGAATTGTCAAAGATGGTCCTTGAATGAATCTTTGGTCAAATGGCAACTTAGGTCCTTAAAATTTGAAAAGTGTCATAAATGGTCCTTGGTTAAATTAAAAAAAATGAAAATAATCAAAAGAAACCTTGAACCATTCAAGATTGGCAAGTTTAGTCCTTGTGATAACTTTTGGAAAGTTGCCAATTCAGTCCCTTCATTTTCAGAAAATTACATTTATGGTCCTTGTGCTAACTAATAACCAAACGGACCCTTTATTTAATCTAAAGCCCAAAAACAAACACAAACCCAATCCAGTCAACAAGCCCAACTGCACTTGACCCCTAGTCCAAAATCTATTTGTGAACCCCTTCCTATATTATTAAAACCGGTCCAAAATTCAAAACCAGTGCACTGTGCACCCTTCGTCTTCAAAACGCGCCAAACCCAAAACAAGTGGTTTTCCCACCACTAACCTTCCAGCTGTGAAAAACACTTCTCCTACCCTTCACCACTATCTTTTCCACTTACATAAACAATCAAATTGAAATCAATTGTTAATTCCCACTCAAACTACTTTTTCCCGCCAAAAGTGCAAATGGACAATTCTGATGAATTGAAGGGATAAAGGAAGTGGGAAATGCTCAGAAGTGGACAATGATGCTAAGGGGTTGTTAAATAAGAAGAAAGAAGCAGAGAAGAAGAGGAAGTAGTGTAATTTTATTTTTGTATGTCGTTTTAAATAATTTTAAAATTTCCAGTGTTTGTTTAAGCTCTCAAGTACTTTATTCAAGTGTTTTCAGTGTAAATGAATGTATTCTAGTTATCAATTTCCAGTTTTAATCTAATTTTCAGTTTATGCCATTTTCAATTTCAAAATTCTCAAAATATGCACATGTTGTTACCAGTTGTTCTTAAGAACTTGTAAGTTTATACAAGCTCTTAGAAAGCCTTTATAAGCTATTAGAAACCTTCAAATTCAGTTTAGAGCTCAAAAAGAAAAATTCACAAAAATTCCAATAAATTAGTTGTAAAATCAAAGAAATGTATGGAAATGAAGTTCAAGGACTGAAGCAGGCTGGAAGTTGGTTGGAAATGGTTTAGAGGCTTAGTGGTAAGCCTATAGGAGTGTTCTTGATTCCTAGTTCATGAGCTTTGGCTGGAAAACAGTTGTAAGCCCTTTATAGGTGCATTTGCATTTTACTGTGTAAGTAGTTTATAAGCTTTAATCTCTGTGTTTTAATGTTTCTAAGTCATAATTAAGTAGATTCATACATTGAAATCAGTTGCTTGTTTTCTTTAATTCGTAGTTAGTAAGAATTTTAATTTAACAGTTAAAAGAGCATAATTGTCATTTTTGATTTTAATGTTGTTATTGATATTGTTTAATGCTTATTTAGCCTTAATATAAGATATTATAGGATCTTAATTCAGTTGCATGGTCTAAATCAGTGGAATCCTTTGAAAAGTTTCAAAACTGCTTCTAAAAGGGGTGTTTGGATTTGCTAAGTTAAACCTGTTAGAGTGCATTTGTGTCATTGTTTGTAGTTGTTTCATGTTACATTAGCTCTAGATAGCTCAGTTCAGTCATAAAACTCAGTCCTAATTCCATAAAAAGTCAAAATCATCTTTTAACTTGCCTTAAGTGTTAACTGTTAAGAAGTTGTATTGTGAAAATCATCATATTAGCTTAAAACCTGTAATTCTAGCTTAAATTTATCTTATTTCAGCTTAACATAACATAATTAGTGAGTAAAATCAATCACAAGTTCATAAAAGTCAAAGATCTAGTGTAATAAAAAAGTCAAAATTTTCCTTTGGTCAGTTTTTGAATAAACTTTAGAATTTTATTAAGTGTTTAATACTAAGATTTAGCTCATAAATTCTAGGATATTAAATATTAGCTGCTTAAATAAATTAGAAAAATACTGGTTTACTTTTTATCAGCTTATTCAGTGCTTATTTCATAGCTTCTTTTGAGTGCTTTTCTCAAAATATGCCCTGTTCACAGATCTGATACTCTAGTTCACAAGCTCTCAGAGAGCTTGTTAGTGATCCCTAGCTTGAGTAATTTAGCTTTTTGAGAAGCTCACCTAGCTGACTCAAGGTTACAAGTGCTTATTTTCCATTCCTAGCTTATTTAAATAGCCTGCTAGTTGCTTTTAGTTTTGTCCAAATCATTTAGTACATCAAATCAATCAGTGTTTTTCAAGTATTTTCATAAGCTCATTATAAGCTCAACAGTGGACACCACTGTGAAAGCTTAATTGGTATACTAGTTAGTTCCAGAGGTTGTTTTCATTTTCTAGCTTATTTTAATGCTTAATATTAGCTTAAAAGTGCCTAGTGAACCAACCAGTGCCCTTTGTACCAGTTTAGCTTGTATTTATTTAGAGCTTATTTAGTGCTTATTCATAAGTAATTGTGCTCATTTAGTTTTCATTTTAGCTTAAAATAAGTTGTCTAGCCTATTTTCAGTTAACCTATTGCTTATTTACTAGCTTATAGCTATTTTAGCTTAATTTTGTTCTAATTCCATTTATTTGTTAACTGTTGAAAAAATAAGCTCTTACAGAGCTTATTAGTGGTTTTTAGAAAGAGTTCTAGTTTTGAAAAGTGCTTATTTTCTTGTGTTTAATAAGTTTATAAAAGAAAAATCGAGAAAAAAAATAAATTGCAAAAGGGGAGGTCAAGGTTCGAACATGCGACCTCCCCCTTAGGAGAGTGATAGGAAAGTACCTGGATACCAGTTGCCCTTGGGACTTGTCTCGTTCATTTTATGCACAATCAAATATTTAAGTATCGTTTAGGCAGTTTTGTTCATAAGCCCTTGTCAGCTTATTAGGCAGCTTATTTCCAAAACAACCCCATGTTTTCTTATTTTTCCTAGAACCAGCATAACTCAAAGTACTTTCTATGAATTTTTCAGATTTTTCAAAATTAGTTTCATATTTTTAATAATTTAATTAGTGTTTAATAGTATTTAATTCATAATAAAAAATATAAAAGTCAAAAAAATATAATTCTTTTTTCTACAATTTTCTTTTGTCATATAGCAAGTAAGAAAATTGTTTTTACATTCGTAGGTCTTTTATTTCACAAATTTTACGTTTTTGCATGCGCACTCGCGTAATTTTTAGAAATAACGCACGTTTTCATTTTAAGACACGTTTTTAGATAATTTAAGTTTACGTTTCAATTAAGATAGTTTATTTAAGTTATTTTGTTTTATAAAATCTAGAAAAACCAATTGTAAAAATAGTGATAGCGTTTATTTAATAAATTTTATCTTTTTAATTTTCTTTAATTTGCATTTAAGTCGCTGTAAATTACAAACTTTTTCCTTTAGGTATAATTAATCAAATCAAACCTTTTTCCCATTCAATATCACTCGATCACTACACGTTTAGATTGAATCGTACAGCTCGTTGGGACTTAACGACCTGAGAAAACACTGTACTCTCCAGATCTTAATTGCACTTCGTTTCCAGACTGTTTTAACGTTTATTACGGTTGGCCATTCACAAGTGGTTAATTTGTGTGATAAACTTGACTGTCTGGACGCAAATCAAATTTTGGCGCCGCTGCCGGGGAGCTGTGCTAAAAGTCTTACGTTTAGCAGATTAGTGATTTGAATATTCACTCATTGTTCATACCATCCATATATATTTTTTATATTTTCTTATAAAAAATCCAAAAACCCAAAAAACATCCAAAAACGTATAAAACACAAAAATATTTTTCTTTTGTTTCTATATATATATAAGATATAAAAAAAAATACAAAAAGATTTTCCGTTTTTTTTTAAATAAATAACAACATAAAAATCAACCACCGCAAATCAAGGCAGAACACCTACCAACTGGGGGTGTGAACATTAATAAGTTCCCAATCTTAAAGATCAAAACTTGCCTTTGTGTCCTTGTGATTTGGTGTACCTTTTTCAAAGAAGCCATTTCATTTGTGATTATTGGTTTAAGTTCACTTGTCGCTTTGCCTCGCATTTGTTTTGAAAACTGATTTTTATGCTTAGTGCATGCGCACTCGTTCTTCAAGCTCCACAAGTCCACTTTCAAAACTTGAAGATATTCCACGTAAACGTCGAGGACGTTCTGCTCCCTCAGCCTTGACTGAGGAATGTTTAGCACCACCACCCCCTGTCGTAATGGCAGAAGAAAGACCGATGAATGAGCTTCTCCAAGCACCCATCGAGGGTTACGGAGATGCTATTGTTGTCCCAGCCATCGTGGCTGAATCCTTCGAGCTCAAAACCGGGTTACTGAATCTTGTAACCTCAAGTCAATTCTATGGTTTCGAGAGGGATGATCCTCATGCTCATATCCGATGGTTTAACAAGATTGCATCTACCATCAAATACAAGAATGTCCCTACCGATGCCGTCAAACTTCTTCTGTTCCCATTTTCTCTCGAGGGACAAGCCCGGATTTGGCTTGAAAAACAACCCCCTAAATCGATTGAAAAATGGGAAGATCTGGTGAAGAAATTTGTGAACGAGTTCTATCCACCATCTAAAACCACGAGTCTTAAAAACGAAATCATCAAGTTCACACAAAAGTTTGATGAATCCTTCAGTGAATCGTGGGATCGTTTTAAGGAGTTGCTCCGCAAATGTCCTCACCATGGTTTCTCTGAGTTGATGCAACTCGATACTTTCTATAATGGAGTGAGTTAATCTGATCAAGATTCTCTCAATTCCTCCGCTGGAGGAAATTTCTTGAGCAAAACTGTTAAAGAAGCTTTAGCGATCATTGAAAACAAGTCCAAAGTCCGCACTGCACGAAGCAAACCGGTTGTTTCCCAAGTCAGTGTTGGTCCTTCTTCTTCATCGCCCATGAGTCAATCTAGCACCGATGCTAAGATTGACAAACTCACGGAAGCAATTCAAGCTTTAGTTCTCTCCAACCAAAAGAAAGTTTCTTTTCCACAAACTTCACCTCCTGTTGAAGTTAAGAAAGTGGAAGTTTGTGTTACTTGCGGTGGCCCCCATGCCTATTACAACTGTATGGCCACCGATGGTAACCCTTTTGAAGCAAACGCTGTGGGCGAGATTTCCAATTCAGGAGGCAACCAATACCGTGCTCCTATGGACCCAAACCACCGTCCTAACCACTACCCTGCACCACCCGGTTTCAACCAAAACCAAAACCGTAATCAAAATCAGAATAGAACTAACCAAGGTTTTCAAAACCAAGGTAATTTTAGTCAGAATTACGGTTTTCAAAATCAAGGACAAAATTTCCAATACCAGGGAAGTTTTAACAGAAACCAGAATCAGGGAAATTTCAACCCAGGGTATTTTCATGGCAATAATCAAGGAAATTTCCAAAATCAAGGCCCTAATCCAAACAATAGAGGCCAGAATTTTCCTAATCAAACACAAGCAATTGTTCCAACTGGACCATCATCTGATAAGTTGTTGAAGCAATTCATGAAATCCCAAGAGGAAATGAATAGGTTGTTGGTTAGCCAGATTTCTGACATCAAGAAGTCTTTAAATGATCGACCCTCGGGCTCAGGTACTTTACCTAGCAACACGATCGCTAATCCGAGGGGCGATGCAAAGGCGATCACAACCAGAAGTGGTACTTCATATGATGGACCTGCTATTCCTACTACCTCTTCTTCTTCTCTCCCAAAGGTAGTGGAAAGTGAACCTGAGGCGACAAAGGACCAAGTGCAACCCACTAGCTCTCAGAGCACTGCACATGTCCATCCTCAAGTTGTCCCAAAATCCAAATCCAACCCAGGAGTTGTTTTTGAACCTCCTGTAGCTCCCGTTGAAAACCCCAAATCCAAAAGTTCTATCCCTTACCCATCACGTTTAAACGAGCAAAAACTCCGCGAAAAAGCTAGTAATCAAATGGACAAATTTTTTCAAATTTTCCAAGAACTACATTTTGACATAAGCTTTGCGGATGCTATCATGATGATGCCCAAGTTTGCATCAACTCTCAAACACTTGTTAAGCAACAAGGAAAAACTGTTTGAAGTGGCAAAAACTCCTCTGAACGAGAACTGCTCAGCAGTCCTGTTAAAGAAGCTTCCCGAAAAGCTTGGAGATCCTGGAAAATTTCTCTTACCTTGTGTATTTCCAGGAATGATTGAATGCTTTGCCCTCGCCGATCTTGGTGCAAGCATCAATCTGATGCCTTATTCAGTATGGAAGAAACTTTCTCTTCCAGAACTTACTCCTACCTGCATGACTCTTGAGCTTACAGATCGTTCAATATCGCGTCCTCTTGGCATCGCCGAGGATGTATTCGTGAAAGTAGGAAAGTTCCATTTTCCAGCTGACTTTGTGGTTGTTGACTTCGATGCCGATCATCGGGTTCCCCTCATTGTTGGACGAGGATTCCTGAGAATGGGCCGTGCTCTCATTGATGTATTTGAGCAAGAAATCACACTGCGTATGGGTAATGAAGCTGTCACCTTTAACCTTGATCAAACTTCGAGGTACTCCGCAAACTATGATTCTGAGTCGGTTAACCGATTAGATATCATTGATATTGCTTCTGATGAGTACTCTCAAGAAGTTCTCGGTTATGTTCATAATTCTTCGAGTGATAATCTCACTCATTCATCTCAACCCATCATTGCCAATTCTACTCCTTCTCTCACTTCCGTTTGAGGGAAGTGACTTCATCTTGGAAGAAATAGAAGCATACTTGTCTAGTGATTCGGTTTCACCGGAAATTGATCACGCTCCAATTGACATGGATGAAGATATTCTTCTTCTTGAGAAGTTTTTAAATTAGGACACTTCTTCTCCACTCCCTCCTGATGAACTTCATAATACGGAAATTAAGTCAGTTGAGAAAACTGAAGAATTTCCTGAGGTCGAACTAAAGGACTTACCACCACATCTCAAGTACGCATTCTTGGAGGGTGACGATAAATTACCCGTCATTATTGCTAAAGACTTGAGTGAGGATGAAAAGACTGCTCTAATAAAGGTCTTGAAGTCACACAAGCAAGCAATTGCTTGGAAACTCTCCGACATTAAGGGTATTAACCCTGAGTTTTGTACTCACAAAATCTTGATGGAGGATGACTTCAAACCAGCAGTTCAACAACAAAGACGGGTGAATCCTAAGATTCATGAGGTTATCAAACAGGAGGTTATCAAACTTCTTGATGCCGGTTTAATTTACCCGATCTCTGACAGTCCTTGGGTTAGCCCAATTCACTGTGTTCCAAAAAAGGGTGGCATAACTGTTGTCACAAATGAAGAAAACTGAGTTAATTCCAACTCGATTGGTTACGGGATGGCAGTGTGTGTATTGACTATCGCAAGTTAAATGACGCCACCCGTAAAGACCATTTTCCTCTACCCTTCATGGACCAAATGCTTGAGAGATTAGCAGGGAACGAATACTATTGTTTCCTTGATGGTTTCTCGGGTTATTTTCAGATCCCCATTGATCCACAGGATCAAGAAAAGACCACATTCACCTACCCATACGGAACTTTTGCCTACAGACGTATGCCTTTTGGCCTATGTAATGCTCCTGGCACGTTCCAACGATGTATGATGACAATTTTCCACGACATGATCGGGGATAC
Source organism: Chrysanthemum seticuspe (assembly GCA_019973895.1). NCBI lineage: Eukaryota > Viridiplantae > Streptophyta > Magnoliopsida > Asterales > Asteraceae > Chrysanthemum > Chrysanthemum seticuspe. The sequence goes on along the minus strand of BPTQ01000008.1, from coordinate 808,506 downwards.
AATGGAGGTGTTTATGGATGACTTCTCGGTCATTGGGGACTCGTTTCAAACATGTCTCTCCCATTTAGAAAAAATGCTAAAACGGTGTGAAGACACCAATCTCTGTCTAAATTGGGAGAAGAGCCACTTTATGGTCAAAGAAGGCATAGTCCTTGGCCATAAGATTTCCAAAAACAGGGATTGAGGTCGATAGAGCAAAAGTCGATGTTATTGCTAAATTGCCTCATCCTACTACCGTCAAAGGTATTAGGAGTTTTCTAGGTCATGTCGGGTTTTATCGCAGATTCATACAAGATTTTTCTAAAATCGCTCGGCCTATGACCCATCTTCTTGAAAAAGATGCTCCTTTTATCTTCTCACCTGAGTGCGTCGAAGCTTTTGAAACATTAAAGAAAAAGATTACGGAAGCACCCATTCTAGTTGCCCTCGATTGGGATTTACCCTTTGAACTCATGTGCGATGCAAGTGCATTTTGCTATCGGTGCAGTCCTGGGGCAACGAAAAACCAAGCACTTTCAGCCTATCCACTACGCAAGTAAGACTATGACTGAAGCTCAAACCCATTACACCACTACAGAAAAAGAATTATTAGCTGTGGTGTATGCGTTTGAGAAGTTTCGGCCATACCTTATCTTGACCAAATGCGTGGTGTATACGGATCACTCGGCTCTCAAATATCTCTTTGCAAAACAAGATGCAAAGCCGAGATTGCTTCGTTGGGTTCTCCTTCCTACAAGAATTTGATATCATTATACGTGATAAAAAAGGAGCTGAGAACCTGGCTGCTGATCATCTGTCCCGTCTAGAAAACCCTCACCAAGATGTGTTCGAGAAAAAAGAAATAAATGAAACATTTCCTCTCGAAACACTCAATGTGGTTTCTTTTCGTAGAGACTCTTCTACCCCATGGTTTGCTGACTTTGCAAATTACCATGCGGGTAACTTCATAGTGAAAGGATGTCGACCCAACAGAAGAACAAATTCTTCAAAGATGTTAAACATTACTTCTGGGACGACCCCTACTTATTCAAAATTTGCGCGGATCAAGTCATCAGGCGATGTGTTTATGGTCAGGAAGCCAATGACATTCTCAAGGCTTGCCATTCTGGACCTACTGGGGGACATCATAGCCCCAACTACACTGCCAAGAAGGTGTTTGATTCCGGATTTTATTGGCCCTACGATTTACAAGGATGCCCACGAATTTGTCAAAACCTGTGACGCTTGTCAACGTCACAGGAAATATCTCACAAAGAAATGAAATGCCGCAAAACGCTATTCAAGTGTGTGAGATTTTCGACATCTGGGGCATTGACTTTATGGGGCCATTTCCATCATCTCGAGGAAACAAATACATACTTGTGGCTGTTGACTATTTGTCAAAATGGGTTGAAGCGAAAGCTTTACCTACTAATGATGCCCGAGTTGTTGTGAAATTCTTAAAATCTCTTTTTGCTAGGTTTGGAACTCCACGAGCTATAATCAGTGATCGTGGTACGCATTTTTGCAATGACCAATTTGGATCGAGTCATGCAAAAGTATGGTGTAACTCACCGTCTCTCTACTGCGTACCATCCCCAAACAAGTGGGCAAGTGGAAGTTTCCAACCGAGGGATTAAAAGAATTCTTGAAAGGACAGTAGGCGAAAACCGTGCCTCTTGGTCGGATAAACTGGATGACGCACTCTGGGCCTTCGGTACAGCTTATAAAACACCAATCGGGTGTACTCCATACAAGCTTGTGTACGGAAAGGCATGTCATTTGCCGATTGAACTTGAGCACAAAGCATACTGGGCTTTGAAACATGCCAACTTCGATATTCAGACAGCTGGTGATCATCGGAAAGTTCAAATGAATGAATTAAATGAACTTCGTGATCAAGCATACGAGAACTCTTTGATCTACAAAGAAAAGACAAAGAAGATTCATGACTCCAAAATCAAGAACCGCGTTTTCAACAGTCGGTGATCGAGTCCTTCTTTTCAATTCAAGATTGAAGATTTTCTCGGGAAAACTCAAAACCCGCTGGTCTGGACCATTCACCATCACTAAAGTATTTCCTTATGGAACCATTGAGTTATCTCAACCCGATGGTCCAAATTTTAAAGTGAATGGTCATCGATTGAAGCACTATTTTGGAGAGGACATTCCATCAGTGGTTGTCCCGGATATCCAAACTTTCCCCATGAACCAATGAATGTGGGGATCGAGTCAAGCTAGCGACTCGGTAATCAAAAATAGTAGCTAAACATGGGTTTTCACCCGTGTGTACCACCTTAGTGTGGGGGAGATGCCCCACATGTTGTATATAGCTCTAAAAAAAAAGAATAATTGTTGTGTTTCCACACTTGGCTAGTAATGTTTTCTTTTTACGTTCGAGGATTCGGCAAAATAGCCGCGACTTTGAATATTGAGGACAATATTCATTTCTAAGTGTGGGGGGGAAATTCTGGCGAATTTGATCATAAATGTACCCTTTTAGTCCCTTTTTCCCCTAAAATGGCCAAATTAAAAAATTTTTTTTAGTGGAAGTACTATGTACTAAACACAACAAATGGTAATCAGTCCACCATGTCTAACCCACATAAGGATTGGCTAATCCAGGAGCAAACGGCTCTTGGTAAAGATTTATCAAATCCGTTTATGGCTTACAATTTGCCTAAAATTGTATGGTAATCAACTCCCCATATCTTTAATTAGTTAAGAGTTGGCTAGTCCAGAAGCAAACGGCTTCTGGTAAAGACAAATCAAAACCAGTTTACAGCTGGTGATTTGCTCAAAATCATTTGGTTATCATTGTACCAAGGTTCTTACTTGAACTGAAACAATTGGCTACTCCAGAAGTAATGGCTTTTGGTAAAGAGTTCTTTGAAATCCATTAATGTTTCAAAAAGATTGCTAGAGACTAGCAATATCTTAGTGTAGGGGATTGATGAGTGTGCAAATACTCATCATTCTTATACCATTTAAACTGCAAAAACATCTGAAAACACTTAGAAATGCATCAAAATGATGAAAATATCACAAATAAGTGTTTTTTGTGTTTTAAATGCAAAAATACCAAAATCAGGTGAAAAACGTATCAAGTTTGCATAATTGGCAGTTTTAGTCCCCCAAGTTTCAAAATTTGTCAAATCTAGTCCCTGGAATCCAAAAATATGGAGTTTTATCATTCAAGGTCCCTGAATTATTCTGAATTGTCAAAGATGGTCCTTGAATGAATCTTTGGTCAAATGGCAACTTAGGTCCTTCAAATTTGAAAAGTGTCATAAATGGTCCTTGGTTAAATTAAAAAAAAATGAAAATAATCAAAAGAAACCTTGAACCATTCAAGATTGGCAAGTTTAGTCCTTGTGATAACTTTTGGAAAGTTGCCAATTCAGTCCCTTCATTTTCAGAAAATTACATTTATGGTCCTTGTGCTAACTAATAACCAAACGGACCCTTTATTTAATCTAAAGCCCAAAAACAAACACAAACCCAATCCAGTCAACAAGCCCAACTGCACTTGACCCCTAGTCCAAAATCTATTTGTGAACCCCTTCCTATATTATTAAAACCGGTCCAAAATTCAAAACCAGTGCACTGTGCACCCTTCGTCCTTCAAAACGCGCCAAACCCAAAACAAGTGGTTTTCTCACCACTAACCATCCAGCTGTGAAAAACACTTCTCCTACCCTTCACCACTATCTTTTCCACTTACATAAACAATCAAATTGCAATCAATTGTTAATTCCCACTCAAACTACTTTTTCCCGCCAAAAGTGCAAATGGACGATTCTGATGAATTGAAGGGATAAAGGAAGTGGGAAATGCTCAGAAGTGGACAATGATGCTAAGGGGTTGTTAAATAAGAAGATAGAAGCAGAGAAGAAGAGGAAGTAGTGTAATTTTATTTTTGTATGTCGTTTTAAATAATTTTAAAATTTCTAGTGTTTGTTTAAGCTCTCAAGTACTTTATTCAAGTGTTTTCAGTGTAAATGAATGTATTCTAGTTATCAATTTCCAGTTTTAATCTAATTTTCAGTTTATGCCATTTTCAATTTCAAAATTCTCAAAATATGCACATGTTGTTACCTAGTTGTTCTTAAGAACTTGTAAGTTTATACAAGCTCTTAGAAAGCCTTTATAAGCTATTAGAAACCTTCAAATTCAGTTTAGAGCTCAAAAAGAAAAATTCACAAAAATTCCAATAAATTAGTTGTAAAATCAAAAAAATGTATGGAAATGAAGTTCAAGGACTGAAGCAGGCTGGAAGTTGGTTGGAAATGGTTTAGAGGCTTAGTGGTAAGCCTATAGGAGTGTTCTTGATTCCTAGTTCATGAGCTTCGGCTGGAAAACAGTTGTAAGCCCTTTATAGGTGCATTTGCATTTTACTGTGTAAGTAGTTTATAAGCTTTAATCTCTGTGTTTTAATGTTTCTAAGTCATAATTAAGTAGATTCATACATTGAAATCAGTTGCTTGTTTTCTTTAATTCGTAGTTAGTAAGAATTTTAATTTAACAGTTAAAAGAGCATAATTGTCATTTTTGATTTTAATGTTGTTATTGATATTGTTTAATGCTTATTTAGCCTTAATATAAGATATTATAGGATCTTAATTCAGTTGCATGGTCTATATCAGTGGAATCCTTTGAAAAGTGTCAAAACTGCTTCTAAAAGGGGTGTTTGGATTTGCTAAGTTAAACCTGTTAGAGTGCATTCGTGTCATTGTTTGTAGTTCTTTCATGTTACATTAGCTCTAGATAGCTCAGTTCAGTCATAAAACTCAGTCCTAATTCCATAAAAAGTCAAAATCATCTTTTAACTTGCCTTAAGTGTTAACTGTTAAGAAGTTGTATTGTGAAAATCATCATATTAGCTTAAAACCTGTTATTCTAGATTAAATTATCTTATTTCAGCTTAACATAACATAATTAGTGAGTAAAATCAATCACAAGTTCATAAAAGTCAAAGATCTAGTGTAATAAAAAAGTCAAAATTTTCCTTTGGTCAGTTTTTGAATAAACTTTAGAATTTTATTGAGTGTTTAATACTAAGATTTAGCTCATAAGCTTCTAGGATATTAAAGATTAGCTGCTTAAATAAATTAGGAAAATACTGGTTTACTTTTTATCAGCTTATTCAGTGCTTATTTCATAGCTTCTTTTGAGTGCTTTTCTGAAAATATGCCCTGTTCACAGATCTGATACTCTAGTTCACAAGCTCTCAGAGAGCTTGTTAGTGATCCCTAGCTTGAGTAATTTAGCTTTTTGAGAAGCTCACCTAGCTGACTCAAGGTTACAAGTGCTTATTTTCCATTCCTAGCTTATTTAAATAGCCTGCTAGTTGCTTTTAGTTTTGTCCAAATCATTTAGTACACCAAATCAATCAGTGTTTTTCAAGTATTTTCATAAGCTCATTATAAGCTCAACAGTGGACACCACTGTGAAAGCTTTAGCTTTTTGGAAAGCTTAATTGGTATACTAGTTAGTTCCAGAGGTTGTTTTCATTTTCTAGCTTATTTTAATGCTTAATATTAGCTTAAAAGTGCCTAGTGAACCAACCAGTGCCCTGTGTACCAGTTTAGCTTGTATTTATTTAGAGCTTATTTAGTGCTTATTCATAAGTAATTGTGCTAATTAGGTTTCATTTTAGCTTAAAATCAGTTGTCTAGCCTATTTTCAGTTAACCTATTGCTTATTTACTAGCTTATAGCTATTTTAGCTTAATTTTGTTCTAATTCCATTTATTTGTTAACTGTTGAAAAAATAAGCTCTTACAGAGCTTATTAGTGGTTTTTAGAAAGAGTTCTAGTTTTGAAAAGTGCTTATTTTCTTGTGTTTAATAAGTTTGTAAAAGAAAAATCGAGAAAAAAAATAAATTGCAAAAGGGAGGTCAAGGTTCGAACATGCGACCTCCCCCTTAGGAGAGTGATAGGAAAGTACCTGGATACCAGTTGCCCTTGGGACTTGTCTCGTTCATTTTATGCACAATCAAATATTTAAGTATCGTTTAGGTAGTTTTGTTCATAAGCCCTTTTCAGCTTATTAGGCAGCTTATTTCCAAAACAACCCCATGTTTTCTTATTTTTCCTAGAACCAGCATAACTCAAAGTACTTTCTATGAATTTTTCAGATTTTTCAAAATTAGTTTCATATTTTTAATAATTTAATTAGTGTTTAATAGTATTTAATTCATAATAAAAAATATAAAAGTCAAAAAAATATAATTCTTTTTTCTAAAATTTTCTTTTGTCATATAGCAAGTAAGAAAATTGTTTTTACATTCGTAGGTCTTTTATTTCACAAATTTTACGTTTTTGCTTGCGCACTCGCGTAATTTTTAGAAATAACGCACGTTTTCATTATAAGACACGTTTTTAGATAATTTAAGTTTACATTTCAATTAAGATAGTTTATTTAAGTTAGTTTGTTTTATAAAATCTAGAAAAACCAATTGTAAAAATAGTGATAGCGTTTATTTAATAAATTTTAGCTTTTTAATTTTCTTTAATTTGCATTTAAGTCGCTGTAAATTACAAACTTTTTCCTTTAGGTATAATTAATCAAATCAAACCTTTTTCCCATTCAATATCACTCGATCACTACACGTTTAGATTGAATCGTACAGCTCGTTGGGACTTAACGACCTGAGAAAACACTGTACTCTCCAGATCTTAATTGCACTTCGTTTCCAGACTGTTTTAACGTTTATTACGGTTGGCCATTCACAAGTGGTTAATTTGTGTGATAAACTTGACTGTCTGGACGCGAATCCAGGTTTGTAAAACAATTAAGTAATAGAAAGTGGGTCTATGAACTAACCGTGAGTTAATTATATCAAATGTAGTGAGGAACATGGATATGCTGTGAGAACCTCTACGAGCAACCAGAATATGATGTTGCGACTTAGGTTTGAAATAATGATGCGAAAGTAATAACAAGCCTATATACATCATTATATTGATCATGATGTAGTACTTAGTGGTTTAGTGTATGTTGGTTGAAATGGTTTATGAAACAATTATAGTTTATATATCTCGTACTACCGTTCGGGCCATCATATTTCAGAGGTCATGTAGTAAACGTTCGAGAAGTTAGGATATTTTAAATCGTAAATTAAGCAACTCGTCGATACATTTAACCCAAATGAAATCCCTCACATGAAGCTCCCTAGTATTGTAGCACTTAGAAGATAAAACATATGTTTTGCTTATATATCATAAGTCTCGAAAATGTTCATATGGTTTTCAAAACAAAGTTACAAGGTTGTTTGATTATGATTAGGAAATCATAATGGTTATCACAAGTGTCGTCATAATTTATGTCACAAGTGTTTAAAGAAAAGTTTACAAGTTTCTAAATTGTAAAGTTGGTTATTACAAGTATAGTTTCACATGTGAAAGCACTATCCTGAAGGTTGATTGAGCTTAGGAAATCTAATTTGAATGAAGTTTGTTAACTAAGTATGTAATTAGCATTGATAACTACATGATTTCTATATGCTTCCAAATTCTTCAACCTCTTGACACCAACTTAGTATCACTTGGAAAGCACACGAAATCTTCTACTAGAACACTTCTTGTGTGGATTGGAGATCACCAAAGGGTGGAAGAAACTAGGACTTGGATCAATCAAAGCTTAACATGAACTTTTGAATTGATATGGAACTAGAACTCTTGAATAACTCTTGAAAGGATTTTAAAAAATGAATGTGTGTTGGTGTTTGTGGCATTAATAAGGAGAGGAGGGGGTTTATATAAGGTCTTAAGGAGGTGCTAAGTTGCATGAGTCATAATCTTACAAGCTATGTAATCCATGTGTTGTAAGATTAATCAAAACTTAAGTTTTAAGGTTGCAAGGTGTTGAAATCTTGGACAAGCTTATCATCAAGACACCAAGTGTCTTGGTGACTTTTCCTAGGGTCGTTCACCATAATTCTTGGACGAATAGATGGTTAAAATTTTGTATTATCTTGTTTACGGAGTCAGTTTTGTCCCGAAAATCGCTAACTGTAAGTCGTTATGTCACGAAACTTAAAACTGGATATCCTAAAAATATGAAACTTATAGAAATGATTTAACTTATCATTATACTCCATAATAAAATATAAAAGGAGTGGCAAGTTCTATCGGGTAGTTTAAACGCTGTTAAAACTGGAAACGCGGGTCAAAAACGCGTAATTTGCGTAAAACACAGAACTGGAAAACGTAAAATTCTAAAACTTGTGGAATTGCGTAAAATGGTAAAAATACACATTTCTAATTTTTAAAGTGTTTTATGGACATATCAGGATGCCTGAATGACATTTAAACCCTTAAGTAATTCTCAGACACGGTTTTGTGAAATCGGTTCTGTATGGATTCAACGTACGTCATCAGGACGAATTGTCGAGTTTCAATTATCTTGTCACGATAGAAAACTAAAATAAAATTTTTACGGGATGAATAGTGAAAGTGAATAGTAAAAATTAATAGTAACTTTTCAAAAAACTGAAAAAGTAACCTGAAAATGCGGGTTGTTACACCTATTAACTATATTCCAAATGTGTTTTGCCATAAGGGCTTCATTCCAAAGCTTCACATATTTTAACCCTAACCCCCCTAGTTTTTTGGTTTACAAACATATTTCCATGCCACACTAGCCATACCCCTTATAGATTCACCCATAGTCTAGAGGAATTTCTTAAACAACTTACCAATCTTATTACATATACTAGCAGGTAGCATAAACAATGAAGACCGGTGGACTTGTAAAGAATAAAAATAGAAGAGGTAAGTTGTAACCTGCCAGCAAAGGATAACTCCTTGTTTCTCTAGTGCTCGATTCTTTTCTTGATCATCTTAATGAAAGGCTTGCAATCTTTATCAACTAGCCTCTTGGACACCATAGAAATACCTAAGTACCTAATAGGGAGGAGTCCTTCATTAAAAGACATTACAAGCTTGATGTCCTCAATCACATTCCCAAACACATTCCCAAAAAATGCTTCACTTTTAGCCATGCTATGATGAAGACTAGAACTGAAGCAAAACTCATCTAGACCTCTTCTGAACACTTAAGCTGATATCAGATCACCATGGCCAAACATTAGCAAATCATCCGCAAAACACAAGCTAGTGATCTTGAGTTCCTTACACCACAATGGTATTTGAAGCCTTTTTCATCCTTTACATGTCTGTAACACCCCAAATCTCGGTACAGCGGAAGACTTAATCAAGTTTTCGGGCCGTTACTATTGGTTTGGTATCGCACACAAGTATAGCAAAAAGATAGTCATTTAAAATTCAAAACCAATCCCAAATTTAAGTATTCAAAACATTTAATCCGAAAGTATAATTATTAGGCCCAAAACATAATTTAATAAAATAGGTCCCCAAAGTTTATCAGAGTCAGAAATGATTCTTGAACCCCGCCTTCTTGCCTAGCTTCCACGAACCACGTATTCCAAACATCTTTCAAATACCTGAGAAATCATGCTAAACGGTCAGCTTACGCTGGTGAGTTCATAGGTTTAAGTTCAACAACATCATAGTGGGCCAGTAGGAGTTGATATGCTATGCAAGACCTAAGATAGATAAATACCGATCCTACCCGGATCACCAACCATAGACATGTCTCGCATCCAGGGACTACTCGGGCCCAGCGACTCTAGTCCAGCACTGTCATGGCAAAATCTAGAACAATTGCCAACCCCGAACTAGGTCGAGGTGGAAGTCTATTCTTAGCTAGTTATAGCAATTAGGATTGCTACCCTAGTCTATGGCAACAACTACCGCACATCTATCTAAATAGTCAAGCATATAAGCAAATCCAAATAGTTTTCACGGTCCGAAAACAGTAGCATGATTCTCACCCCAATGTAGTTAAAACGTAGATAAAAGTGGGGCTATGAAACTTACCTCAAGCAATCAACGCACAAATAAACAATAGCAGAAGATAACAGTAATAACGGCACATCAACTATCTACTCGGCACAACCTATTAATGTAGACCAAACTTAATATATATATTCCTCGAAATCAACATTATCTACCCCAATGTATTCCATTTCTTTATTTCAAAAATGTATCGTTTCACTATTTAATCCTAGTGTTTGGTATTCCTCATTGGGTGTATCGACTCAATAAGATGCTATGAATGCACTCAATCGACCAAAATATAACTCACTGCGACACAATGAGACCTCTAAACGATAAGCTCCATAGTTCAATAAGTTTCAGAATAAATAGTAGACCTTATCGAATTCGTCAACTCGATAAACTCATTTATTTACTCGTGTCGCTTATTATCTCATAAATCAATTGTATCTTAAAGAGTCATAAGGATATTTCACCCATTAATAAGGTTACCCAACGTACCTAGCGGGCTCTTATTAGATTCGTCAACCTAATAAGTCCGCTACCCATGTGGATCAATACTATTAACGTTAGGTTATCCGTAACCCATGCACACAACGTAAGTAAATAAATACTTAAACTAGTATTAAATGTCCACAATTGACATTTATTGATAAACGTGTACTCGAAACATTAATTACTTATTTATTATAAAACATTTCCAATTTAGTCGTTAGTTTCTATTTAAAAATAGTAAATAACAAGATAAGACTTGTTATCGATATTTTTGGTACAAAAGCCCATTTAGTATTTATATTTCATAGTCTATTAGCATTTTCATGTTTATATATATATATATATATATATATATATATATATATATATATATATATATATATATATATATATATATATATATATATATATTTCGTCAAATTCTAATATTAATCTCATATCGCTATTCGTTTCGAGTCCACAAGCACGAGTCATGACTTCTCGGCTTTTAATCAATCAATAGTCCAAATTATACAAAAGTCCATGTTACGGCTTTGTCGAGTCAACTATTGACTAAAAAGTCAAAGTAACGCCGACAGTAGCTCAAAGTCAACAATATATATATCAAGTCCAAATTTAAAAGTCATAATAGCGCAATTCAATCCCAAAACAACTCAAAACAATCTCGCCAACCAATCAATCAACCAAATATACCCAAAACCAATGTGATGACCCTAATGGTCATGACACGATGACGGTGAAGACCACGTGAACCAAAAAAGCCCTAGAAGCTTTTCGGCTCCATGCGTCTCATTCAAACCTCAACTACATCAACCAACAAGATACCAAAACGACCCGACTCGGACCCGTGGCCCAAGTGGGTCACGTACGACATCCAAGCGATGACCATCGTGGTCATGGTGGCTCGTACAACATCTCACACCCAACCAAATACAACCAAATCAATTCCACAACATCCAAATCCAATCATTCAAGCTCCAATCATTAACCAAACACAAAACCCATCATCTATTCAAACCAAAAAGATGAAACTAAACCTAAAATGCATAAACCCATCAAATTGATACACCACACACTTACCAAACACTAATTACTTTTTTATTTAGTTGTTAATTAGACTTAATTCCACGTTTAAACCAAAAGCCATAAAAATCATCATAGGGTCGAAACCCTAAATTGCCATATGTGGCTTATTATTGCTTAAATAAGCTCTAACCATGTTCCATTTACCTTATTCAAGCACCAACTGCGAAACCCACTTGAAACCCTAAAAATCCGAATCTTAATCTTTAAATTTGAAGGTGTTAATGAAGGGTGAGAGCTCATACTATAGTGCCTACCAAATAGAGTTAAAGCTCATACGATAGTGCCGAATCAAATAGTGCCTACCAAATAGAGTTAAAACTCATACGATAACTCATTTAATAGTGAAATAATCCGTAAAAACCAATAGACGATATAAAATCAAGTCATGGTTTATAAAATTAGTGATAAGGGCAAAAGCTCGGTTTAGTTTAACGTAATGCAGTTACCTAAAATAGGCTCCCTAAATTTGCCAGTTGTCACAATGTCTTTGCACCATAAGATTCGGAACTTCCATCACTAGCATAAAGAGATAAGGGGAAATAAGATCCCCTTGTCTCAAACCTCTACCAGCTTTAAAGAATGCATGTAGCTCACCATTTATGCGTACGGAAAAAGAAGTAGTAATTAAACACACCATGATCCAATGAATTGTTATAGGGTGAAACCCAAAATGTCTCAAAATATAAACTCTAGAAACTGCCGATTAACCATATCGTATGCCTTTTGTATGTCAATTTTAAAATCATATCTACTAGATCCCCCTAAGTGTTCCAATTATAGCCTCTCATAAGTTCCTGAGCTAACAAAATATTATCGCTAGTTTGTCTCCCAGGTATAAAAGCACTCTGATTATCACCCATAAGCCCATTTAAGACCATTTTATGTCTATTAGTTATGACTTAACTAATGGTCTTATATATTGATAAGGATTTAAAATGTACACTTTTAAAGGGTCATTTAACCACTTAATAGCCCTAATTTTATATCCATTACTGCTTAATTTCATTCCTTTTCACTTTTTAGGTCTCTTGGAAGGTGACGCCGTCGCAGTTGTAAAATTATATATACATATCAAATTTTCATAATTTTAGGAGGTAGAGTTGTGGAGTAAAAACCTAAAACGATTTTGGTCCGGTTTGGAAAGTATCTTAGGGTTCTCATACCCTATTTTACATCAAGATAAGTAATTTACATCATTGATTGCTTTATGTCTTCGATTGTGTGTGTGTGTATGCTTGCATGTTTAACATGTCCGGCTACATTTCTTATGTATTTGCTTAGATCTATGAAACCTAGTTATTAATTATTGATTGGGTGTCTCCTATCTTAATTGTAATTGGCTTAGGAGTGCAATAGGCCATCGTTGTATTTTTAACTGCTTGAGTGATCTTTGTGAAGCTTAGTTTATAACCACCTGGCGTAATTGTAGACTAAATATCGAAAGATAACCTTAGAGTTAGTTTATGAATCCTAGAGATTTGTAGGCAATAACCTTAAGATAGTCTCAAAGAGTTAGGGATAAAAACATACCCTACGACCTTAGAAAATACAACGCGTTAAGAATAAGGACGTGACAATTCAACCACCAACTAAAAAGATAACTAGGGAGTAATAGTATCTAGGTAGACACATTTTTAATCATCATACGAGCACACATCAATAGACATAGACTAACCTTAGTTTAGATAATTAGATAAGTAGAGTAATCGATAGAAGTACCAAACCCCAAATCCAAATCCCGAGATTTTACCCTTAGCTAAAAAATGTAAAACGATAAAAAATAATCTTCCTCAACCTCAAACCTTAGCGTAGTACATCTCTCACTGGCATTCTGATTCCCCTAGAGAACGATATCAATACCCGAGTCTTACCCAATACTACACTAATACGATTAGGTTCACCGCCTAGGGTGTTGAAAAACTTGCTCGACGAAAAAGATGTTCCTTTGACCCCGAACGCGTTATACGCGCATCAAGTTTTTGGAGCCGATGTCAGGGAATAGAATAGCTAGTTTGATTTCTATCTCGTTTAGGTTTCCTTGCTTGATTCCTATAAGATTTTTTTTCCTCATTTTTAGCTTTCTCGTAGTCTATCACCCTTCTTCGTGAAATTGTTCGTAACCCCATCACTTTTCATCATGGAAGCTGATAACCCATCAAACAACAACCCACCACCAAATAAACCACTTCCACTCAAACCCCAACCCATTGACCAACACAATCGCCGCAACCGATATGTTAGTAGAAATAACGATCTTCAAGATTTTCAAAGGGTATTTGATAGTACAATTAGGGATGCTGTTGAAAAAGCGGTTAGCGCCTCAGCTGTTGGCTCTATGATTAGCAGTAGGGTAAGAGATGAAAAGATCAAACCAAGACAAGGAGATTTATAGTGGTTCAGTAACGAAGCTCTTCTTCGCCCTAATCCACTCCCCGAGTACCCAACCCGAGAGTTCTAAGCACTATGTCTACAAACTCCCTTCAGGCGCAGAAAACCGTACAACGTCGCTTATCACAATTTATGACAATAATGCTAAATGTCGAGTACTAATATAAGCTAGTACCAATCTCACTCACGATCTAAACGATCCTTGTTAATCACACTACTTACTAGATCCACACGATCTAGACTTGATCCATTTGATCAACACACTATCACACATACTACAAGAGATCTCCAAGATCTCAATAAGATCAAAATGATCCACACAAGCTACCAAAACAAGACTCAAGAGTACTTGATGTATAAAGATACAAAAAGTATGTAACAAGTGTTACAAGTGCACACTATTATGACTACAACACTTAGTATTCTCTTGATACAAAGTGTTCTTCTCTTGCACTAGGAGAGGAATGAAGGTGATCACTTGGTTGGAAGAAAGAATCATTGTTAAAAAAAATAAAACTATCTAAATGATCAAAGGAATGTAAGTGTGTTAAGGTAATTAAACTCAGAAAGTTATGTTTGAAAAAGGCTGCCTAAAAAGTGTCAATTGGGCTGGTAATTATAGGAGGAAAAAATATGACGGTTATAGTAGGACAGTACCTAGTAAATACCACACGGTACCACTAAATTTAGTGGTACCGTGGTAACGTCCTAGACAAGGACACTCCAAACTTTGTTCTTAGTGGTGAAAGTTTATTTGGGAAAGTTTGGAGCTGTTTTGGGGGGAAAAATAGTTGTTGGGATTTTCAAACTTATTTTTCCAATTAAAATACTTTTATTATTCAAAAATAATTTGTAAAATGTATTTCGAATTTTTTTTTGTCACATTAAAAATGTGAAGTTTGAAATACAAATTAACTTATTTGATCATTTGTCAAGTTGTAAATTTATTTGTTCATACCTAGAGTGATAGATGTAGAAACGGGATAATTCGACTAAACAATTGTTTACGTTAATTTTGACGTAACGTGTTTTTACATTTTGTTATCATCAAAACGTAGAGATTTGAAAACGTAGAGATAATGTTTTTAGACATTATTTGCATCAACAATCTCCCCCTTTTAGATGATGATAAAAATAAACTCATTTTAGGTGAAAATTTATTTTAACAAGTTTTTAATTTGAGTTTATATCCCATTTCTCTCCCTTTTTGTCGAAGCAAAAAGAAATTCTAGACAAAGGTAAGGCTCCCCTTGATGTATACCCCCTCAGCTTGGAGGGCACCAAGGAATCGAGCAATGGCTCTTGCTACAAAATAAAGTTAGATGACACGAATACAATATCTAACATGCAATTAAGACAAATATCTAACCGTAAAACATAGAGGCTAAGTAGCCTAAGAACTGAAAAAAACAATCCAACCAAAGAAACAAGCCCATGCATTCATAGATAAACTGATGATCACACATAAGGTGAGAATACAACATAAAGACAAGGAAATGAAAACTACATGAAGCACAAATTAATCTTTGATGATCTTTGAGGCCCTAAGATTTGCTTCAAATGCAAAAAGGATCCTAGACATTTATTCTTGAAAACTAAACATAAAGATGTTTAGTTGGTTGGGCTATTGGTTGGTGGAGGAGGTTGCATGATGGATCTTGTGGTGATGTTAAGAAGTGCTCCACATAGGAGAACATGATTGCACAAAACTCCCCGAACAAGATTTTGCAGACTACACCTCCACGCGTACCGACAGGAGCGGGAGAGAAGTGGTACACTTTCAAGCTCGAGCAAAACAATCTAGGAAATTCCTACAACCCCTTGTGGAGAAATCAACTTAACCTTAGGTGGAGCCAAAGCTCAAACCCGCCCTAAAACAACTCCTCTAGTCCACCTAATAGGTCCCAACAAACCATACCTCCTACAACAACCTTCCAAACACCGGAACTTCCACTAATCTTAAGGGATTGGTATCCAAGTTCACGTCATCTCAAGAAGCTCAATTAACTAAGCTTGAAGCCGATTTCAAGCAATGAAAAAGCGAGATGACTCCGAAAGTGAATTCGATTTTTCAACTCCATGTTCTTGCTCACCAAGGAAGAGTGCCTATTCATGCCCCTCGCACCCACAAGTCCATTCGGTCAACACCATTAATGCGTGTTTCAGACAACGGTCTCTTCAGTTTTACTAATGACAAACACGTAACTTGTAATACAAAACATAAAATGCACAAGTGACTCATAACCCCACCCACCACTACAAACACCAACCACCGCTTCTACCACCACCCCCACTTCCACCACCAACCAGCGCCGCCAATAACGCCAGTAATAACAACTACTACTACCAACCCACCCTTCACCACCACCAATTATCGTGCTACCACGATCCTAACCACCACCACTAACCACCGCCATAAACTGCCAACCTCACCCACTAATACAATAAACCACTGCTGCCACCACCACTAATCCCGCCGACTAATACCACCACCAACAACCGCGTCATTACTAACCCACCCATCATCACTTTTACCCCAACACCACCCACCATCGCTACCCAGCACTAGTCGTCACCAACATTGTCACCCCTAATCTACACCGTCGTCATTACTAACACACCTACTGCCGCCATCACACCATACACATCCACTGCCATGAGGGTGGTTAGTGGTGGAGGGTAGCATGGTGATGGCGGAGGTGGTAGTGGTGGGTGGAATTGTTGGTAGCGATGGTGATTGAAGGTAGTGGCGGTGGAGGTGAACTTGAAATGTAAAATTTAACATATGAATGTTAAATATTTAAAATGATATGTTTTTCTTTTCTATTCTTTTCTTGGCATTTGGTTTTTTTTTCCTCTTTTTATTTGTAACTTTAGAATTTTACCCCCAGTTTCTTAAATTACCCTCCGACAACATTAATGTGATAAAAATAGGATGTCATGAAAGTAAATCTGTAAAAACAAAAACTAAAATTTTAAATTTGACTAAAAATGTATCTTGTCATTAGTTACAACTACCCATTACAAACTATGTCCAACCAAAAGAAATAAACGCAAAATGCATATACATAGCACATGTAACTAAGACCATAATATATAAGGAGAAAAACATAATGGATAATCACCAGAAAATACTGTTTCTGCCAATATAGTTTTTAAATGTATGTTGCATAAATTTGAATGCCCAAAATTAAACAGCTAAACTATCATTTCTAAAAGGAAAACAACGAAAAGCACGAACCTGCTTCTTTTAGGTCTAATAATGGGTCGGCCCACTATCAAGCTTGCTTTATCTCTTGTGCTCTAGATCACCTCCTGGTTCAAGTTAACAACTTACAAAATTTATGAGTTTTAAATTTTAAACATGATTGAACAACCAATTTAGTTAACACAAGTTATTAGTATTAAAAGCATTATCATCATGTAAGAAACAATAAGTAAAAGAAGACTTTTAAAAAGTCTCCCTAATAAGTCTACATTAAAGATGCCATTTGTTGAGAGTTTTTTTTAGAAGCATGAAATCATAATAGGTAGTTGGGGTTTGGGGAATTATTAGCAAATTCAAATAGTTCCACACAAATTTTAAATTTTTAAAGATGAAATTTACTATGCCTTTATTATAACATCGTATATTCTGAAATTTTTATGAATTTTTCATTCCAAACTCTTTTTGGCTTCTTATTACTATCTTGTCATGATAGTAAACTAAAATAAAAAATTTACGGGATGAATAGTGAAAGTAAATAGTAAAAATGAATAGTAACTTTTCATAAAAAATGCGGGTTGTTACAATCTCACCACCTTAATGGGAATTCCATCCCGGAATTTAGTGTGTGTTATCCGATGTTGAAGTGTGCAGGAAAATGTGGTCATATGCGCCGAATTCTAATCTTTGCGTTCTCAAGTTTCTGGTCATAGAATGTGTTATGTACTATTCTTTGTTTTTGGTGATGGCTTAAGTTGATAATCTAAAGGATTTTGTAAAAATCTTATAGAGTCAAATATACGCCATGTTTGGCTTTTCCCATTTCTCAAAACGAATCATATCTTATTTTATCGAGGCTTTCAACAAAACCTTAATTTCTAACATGGATTTTTTGGTAAATTTAATGCCTTACATCTATGTATATATTTTTTTGTTTCTGGCGATAGTGTGCGGCATACAACCTAATTTTTATTTGTATGTTTCGTGGGTGATCTCTGAACACCTTAGTTCAACAAATGGTTAACTGACACTTTTGTCGATATAGTGCCTCAAATGGAATAGTTTTGTTGTTGTTAGGGTAACTGTTGTCAATCAAAGGTGTAAGATATTGTTGATATGAAACGGTTTGTAATGATGTGATAATTGTCATTGTAGAAAAGTCTTGCTAGTGGCAAGTGGTTATCCAAACCATTTCCAAAGTTGATAATGTCTTAGGTGGTTTCGAGATGAAGGCTACATCGTATAGTGTTTATGTTTACTAGTGTTTGAAAGAAACGTGATACTGTGAAGTTTTACATACTGACTTATAATGGGGTTCGTATAATGATGTGATATGTTGACGATTAAAAGAGCGTAGTGTATGCTTACTATTATTCTTAGGTATAGATGTCAAGTTTGCTTTAAAATCAAAAGTGAATTTTAAAAGATTATGGTAGAATGATATCCATGAAACCTAAAAAGGCTAGTACTTCTAAGAAATGACGAGAAGATTTGATGACTATCCCAAGATAGTAGTTAGGTTTATTTCATAAATGAAAACTTTCAAGAATGAAATTAGGTAGTATAAATAAGTGTTAAGATCTTGCTGAGTGGTAAGACACTATCATGTCTCTAGATCTTTTTAATGAATTATGGTGGTTTATCGAGTTCAAGTTGGAAATTAATCTGAACATAACGCTAGTACAACTATTCTTAGTATTTGAAAAAGTTAAGTTGAACATATTTAGTCAAACTATGTTCCATTGTCCCTAGGTTAAATATAGGTTACTAGACTATATTTAGCCAGGTTCGATAAAATTTTCAAATATCAAAATTAGGTATACTTGTGATATGCTCGTTGTTATGACAAGTATAGTATTTATATATGTATCTTATTTACAAAGGTAATATAAATTTGTACCTACATAATAATCAATTATAATTACGTACTATGAGTATATAGCATGAGCGGATAAAGTAGATATGTGTGGAAAGGAAGTTGAACATATTCACAATGGGCCAGACTTACAAATAACAATGATGGTTTCAGATGAGCACTTTGATGAATTTAGAAAAAGTTGTTGAACTTCGGGTTTTCTAGACGATGAATTAGTTTTTTTAGCAATCCTATATCTTGTTTTTCCATTAGGGAAATCGATAGATTGTGACGGGTTTTATGTAAAACAAAATTATGTAATGTCTGGGAAATGTGAGAGACGATTGTGCAACTTACAATGTATGTGAAGTAAATTAGACCATTGTGTAACTCACGATGTCTTGAGAAATAAATTAGATCATTGTGTAACTCACAATGTCTGAGGAATAAATGAGTTCACTATTTCATTTACAGTGTCTGGGGATGTAATTGAGACCACTGTAGGATTTACAGTGTCTGAGAATATAATAGAGACCACTGTAGAATTTACAGTGTCTGAGAATATGATAGAGACCACTGTAGGATTTACAGTGTCTAAGAA
This sequence comes from Chrysanthemum seticuspe, assembly GCA_019973895.1. Taxonomy (NCBI): domain Eukaryota; kingdom Viridiplantae; phylum Streptophyta; class Magnoliopsida; order Asterales; family Asteraceae; genus Chrysanthemum; species Chrysanthemum seticuspe. The sequence continues at coordinate 789,034 of BPTQ01000008.1, read as the reverse complement.
TGTATTAGAGACCACTGTAGGATTTACAGTGTCTGGGAATGTAATAGAGACCACTGTAGTATTTACAGTGTCTTGAAAAATAAATGAGACCATTGTATAACTTACAATGTTTGGGAAGTAGGAAAGACCATTGTAATCAGTTAAAATGTCTTGGAGGAAATTTCGTAATGCTAAAATCCACGAGTAGATACATGATTTGGAAAAATATGATTGTGTCGTAATGCCTTATAATAGATAAATGGAGATATGTCTAGTATATCGTTTATGATTTAAATTATATCGAGTGTATATATATCAATATACTAATATGTTTCTGTAGCTTAAAATGCCTAAAAGTCACATAATCGTCTGGAGGATGGAAGGAACGGAGAGCGAAAGGCTATAAAATGTTTTGTTTGTAAAAGTGGTTATAGTTTAGGTCTTGACTAGACCCGTTTCTCTATAACTGTGGCTCTGATACCAATCTGTAACACCCCCAATTTCGTGATACACAGTGGAATTCAGACTGGGTGTTACTTCATGGCACAACAGTTATAACTATAGAAAACGAACTCTAATGGAGTTGTTTTAAAACATTAATCATTCGAATTATATAAATATCAGAGTTTACAAAAATGAGGTCCCAAATAGTTTCAAGGTTTACAAAATACATTAAATGGGTTTTCGAATGATAATAAAATTTATAGCATTATTGAGTATCCGTGCTCCTCCGTGCCAGCCTCGTTCATTATGGACCTGAGATACATGCTTAAATCGTCAACACAAAGGTTGAGTGAATTCATAGAGTTTAGTTTGATTATTGAACACAATATATCCGTAGTATGAGCTGTAGACTCACACTCATAGTTTAGGAAACAAAAAAGATATTTTTGCACTAAGCTCATGATACCGAAAACGTTAAAAGCTTGTCAATAGAAATTGATATAATAATTTGCCAGGTCTTGGTCAAATAGTGGCACTAATAGGTAATTTTCCAATAAACCTATGGTTCTTCTAATAGAGTGCGTTTGTTTACCGGACTTGGTTAACAAACGGGATTCGCCAATCCCGATAGATCTATCCATATAATTCGCGTTCACTCATAAGTGATTAATGGTTCATGATGATAGGGACTTAAGTTTGGTAATAGTGGTAATAATTCATTCAGGTATAACATATAGTTTCAAAGCAATGTGTTCAGTTTAAAAATAGCATGTATCCCCCCAAGGGTTTGTAAAACAATTAAGTAATAGAAAGTGGGGCTATAAACACACCGTGAGTTATTGATATCAAATGTATAGTAAGGAAGATGGATATGCCGTGAGAACCTCTACGAGCAACCTAGAATATGATGTTGTGACTTAGGTTTGAAATAATGATACGAAAGTAATAACAAGCCAATATACGTCATTATATTGATCATGATGTAGTACTTAGTGGTTTATGTTGGTTGAAATAGTTTATGAAACAATTATAGTTTATATATCTCATACTACCGTTCATGCCATCATAATTCAGAGGTCATGTAGTAAATGTTCGAGGAGTTAGGAAACTTTAAATCGTAAATCCAGCAACTCGTCGATACATTTTAACCAAATGAAACCCCTCACATGAAGCTCCCTAGTATTGTAGCACTTAGAAGATAAAACATATGTTTTGCTTATATATCATAAGTGTCGAAAATGTTCTGTTAGGAATTAGAAAATTCCAGTATTGAAAGAGTCAGTCACCCCAACTATTATCTAGCATAAGTTAGCTCGTAGACTAATCGTTAGTTACTTATTTATGTTGTTATGTAGTTAGTCAGTAGCATAAAATAGTTTAGTGCAACACCGTGGAGGAAGGACGGGTCTTTACCCACTGTATCCCTGATCCACAGGCCGTCAGGAGGTCGTTTAGTTTGTAACCTATAAATACCCTCTACCTTGCAAGGTAGAGGGTTGGATGTTCTTTGGTAATCTAATATTCCACAAGTTTCTCTTACTAGAATGTCCCACTCTTTCTCTCTCTAAAACCATCTATGTGCTCATTGTGTTAATGTTATGATGTGTATGTGAAAAGTTATACCTTACAATTGGTATCAAGAGCCATGGTTAGATCATATCTTGCACATCTTTGGATTTCTAGTGGTTTTTAGGTGGTTTTTGAGTTTGAAAAAGTTTAGTGGTTTTTGCATCATTTGGTTGATTTCTTGTGTTAAAGTTTGAATTTTGTTAGTACTTTCATGTTTAGAATCATCACAAGTGTTTAGGTTTTCATTTGGTTAGCTTGAATCATCTTGGTTGGGTTGTTTTTGGATTGAAAAGTGATGTTTATAAGGTTTTTCTTGCTAGCAACTTAGCTCACGGTTTATTTTTCTTCATAGCGACTTGCTTCACAAAATTGTAGCGAGTTACAGCTTTAAACCTAGCGAGTTAGATCTAGCGAGTTAAAGTACAAGTAGTGGATTCTCCACTACGGGTAGCGACTTGGTGGTAGCGACTTGGTCTGTAGCGATTTGCTCTTTAGCGACTTGTATCTCTAGCGACTTGAGTAGCGAATTGCTGCCAAATTTTTGCTAGCGACTTGAGTCGTAGCGAGTTACTACTTAGCGACTTACCTCTGGCTAGCGACTTGGCACGCTAGCGACTTAGTAGTATGGCGTATTAAGTATTGGCGACTTGGTGTAGTATCTTCTAGCGACTTGGGATTATTACTACTTTGTTGGTAGCGAGTTAGTTCTAAATCACTAGAGACTTGGGGAGTAATTCATAATAATACAATGTCTGTCATCACGGATCCTTTAATCACCAAAGTACTTGCTCTCTATGACACAGCACAGAATAGTGAAGCAGAATGCTTATCTGAATGCCATACACTTAACGATTCAGTAACGATTAATCAGAACAACTCAAATAAGTCACTCTTAATGTCTGCACATGATGCTAAGAATATGGAATGCACCAGTGAGCCGTTTCAACATCTCAGTCTGCTTCTCAAATTACTCTTATCTACAACCATGGATCGAACGAGTTGTGCCATCCTTCGTCAGGATTTTCCCACTTTAACAAGAACTGTTTTGCTTAACTTAGAACGACTGAGGTTTCAAATTACCAAAGAAATGATCTCAACTGATGATTCTCATGCTGCTCTCCAAACCATCTTCAACCAATTTTAGCCACTTATCCGGGAAGAATACTCCTCAGATTTTGATAATATCATGACTGGAATGTCTTTCAAGAAGCACACGGGAATGGAAATTCATGAGTTCAGAAACTCATTTATTCAACTTATGAGTAATATGGAAACATACATCGAGGAAGCTGCGAAAGAGAATAACAAGCTGAAAGAATTGAATGAGTGTCAAGAATGTCCATGGAACAATGATGACGTGTCATGCTTCATTCCAGTTGAACCAGCAGAAGACACTGTTTGCAGAATCTCAGTTGTGATGGAAAAGGATGAAGAGAACATCACTGATCACAAATTCTCAGAGTCAAAAAAGGTATCAATTAACAAGGTACACTTATCTGATCACACAAATTCTCACAAAAAGGTACATGACTCTTATCCTGAACATAACAATGTGGAATCAATCTTTGTTTTGTCTGAATCTAATGCAAGTAACATGATTGAAAAAAGGGTATATGATGAGCTTTCAAACAAATTTTCAATTCTTGAAAAACACTGTATCTCTTTGCAAATTGAAATACAACATAAGAATGAAATGTTTTATGCAAAAAAACAGTGTAGTAATCTGGAACTTCCAGAATTTAGAGAATTTTTTGAAATTAATCAGTTAAAATCCCAGATTCAGGACAAAGATTCGACCATAAGTAATCTGAAATCGCTTCTTTCAGAAGCCCAGAAATATGACTGTCATGAGATGAGTGATACACTAGAATCTAGAAATTCTGAACTAGCTCTATGTGTGTCCAACCTTCTAAGAGAAAATGAGCATTTAAGAAAGAACCTTGAGGAAACAAACTCTAAGTTAGTCAATCAATCTAACCTCTTGATGAAAGATATTGATGATCTCAAAGCACAAATTCAGGAAAAGAGCTTCAATATTGTTGCCCTAAAAAATGAGCTCAGGAAGTATGTTGGAAATAGGATGAACACTAAGTTTGCAAAACCTTCAACTTTGGGAAAGTCAACTGTTCAGAACCACTTGAAACGAACAACTATTAAACAACCTAATGCCTTTAGGTCTGAAAGAGCTAAACCATTGAAATCTAAGCTTACATCCCAAGTTGGTAATAAGTCTGTTTTGCCAAATCCAGTCACTTCATTGCCTAGTTCAGATATGATGAATCACAAGCATAGGACTAATGGTCATCACCCACAAATCAGAAATGCAATAAGCTTAACTAGGTCTCATGCAAAACATCGTCTGACAGATCAATCCCCTAAGAAATTCTCTGATCACAAAAGGACAAATGGTCAAAACAAGGGTGTGCACTCATTTAGTTCAACTCACTGTGGCTTCAAATGGATTCCCACTGGCAGATTATTTAAGTTTACAGGACTTAAACGAACTTACATCCCTAGATCATGCCTCAAATGGATTCCTACAGGTAAACTTTTCAAGAATGTAGAGCCTAATAGGATCTCCATTAATAATGAGTCTGTATTATACTGTGATGCATCCAAATGTGAGACTAATCATGTCACTAACTCTTCTATGTACAAATCTACATGTGCTTCCAGTACAATGTGCTCTCAGTCTTTTTCAGGTACAATGCTCAACTCAATCAGGAACTTCATGACTTGGTTCCCATCAGAAATGAACATAGCTCATTCAGGAGCTATAGCGTGCAACAGTTGATGCACTACTTACTTTGACTCCTATTCATCATTGAATCAGGACTCGTTCATCCATATCTGTGTATAAATCAAGTTTCTTAAAAAAAAAAAAAAAAAAAAAAAAATTTATCTTTATCATTTTTTTAAAAATATATACTTCTTTACAAAATATTATGTCATTTTTTATTTCAAAATTTTATCATTTTCCTCAAACTAATAAAGAATATATTCCTTGTTATCGATAACATCTACAGTCCTAGAAATGTCATTCAATAATGGCACGGGATCATAGATGAAGTTCGAACAAATGATATATTCTTGGTGTTATAATGGGATTGGTTAATATCAATCAATGATCTTTGATGACATTGATTGAGGGGGAGATTTGGTCTATATGCCCATGACTTCTGTGCTGGTTATGATGTTTGCTTATTTTGTATGTTGTGGTGGTTTCCTGCTTGTGTGACTAACTGGTTATGCTTTTGAAATATCTGGTTATGAGTTTCTCTCAGTTATTGGTTGTGGTTGTATCTTGCTCGTGTGATTTTCCTTGTGTGCCTTCGGAGTTATTGCCTTTGCAGCTGTGGATGAAAGTACACAAGTCTCTTCTCGTAATCTAGACAAGGAACAAGCTGATAGATCACAAGAGGCAGTAAATAGAGAATTGTGGTAGTTGAGAATTTGATTATGTACGACATTACAATTCTATATTTGGTTCAGTTATATACATTCGATTTTTATTCAATTTGAAATTGCTTTTTATTTTTAATTATGTTTTATAAATATATACTCATTCCAGCACCACTAACATAGTACTAGTAGTAATAAGTTGCTCCAGCAGTACTAACTTGGTACTAGCAGTAGTAAGTCTGCTCCAACAGTACTAACTTAGTACTAGCCGTAGTAACCCTATGACTAAAAGATGCACTTACATAATATGGTCACGCTTATCAACATTATTGGTCACTCTTTGTATAATTCGATGTGTGACTAAATATTAAAAAATGCCACACAAACATTTAAATCATGTGGCCATTGGATGATCAATAGTCACACAAAATACACATTTCTTCACTTTAAACACCATATGGTCACACTTATTAACAGTTTTAGCCACTTTATGATTAATTGTATGTGACTAAATACCAAAAATAAACAGGCTTTGTGTGACTAAATATTACAAAAGGCCACACAAAAACAAAATTCATGTGGCCATTTGATGATAAATAGTCACCCAAAATACACATTTCTTCACTATAAACGGCATATGGTCACACTAATTAACACTTTTGGCCACTTTATGCTTAATTGTATGTGACTAAATACCAAAAAGAAACATGCTTTGTGTGACTAAATTTTAGAAAAGGCCACACTAACATAAAATTCGTGTGACCATTGGATGATCAATAGTCACACAAAATACACATTTCTTCACTTTAAATGGCATATGGTCACACTCATTAACACTTTTAGCTACTTTATGATTAATTGTATGTGACTTGTTATAAACGCAGACCTTGATAGATCTTGAGCACTCGTAGATCGTTAGTATTGCTTATGTAATCACAAACAAACTAATAGAGAATCTCTACAACTTGTATTCTATAGCGGAAATCAAACACAAGTACATATATAACTAAGAACACATTGATCCTCTATGGATCTTTATATTGATACTAAACTTTGTTTTTCTCACGTTATGAACGTGTTCAACGTCTTCCTAACTCATACTCTAATGTTCCTTTTATAGACAAGGAACCCTAATATGTTTCTTAGGAAACCTACCAACATCTAACTAAAATATATGTTTTACCCATAAACATGCCCATGCTTACCTTGGACATTACAAGAATAATCCCATGCTAACCTTGGGCAGTACAATAATAAGCCCATGCTAACCTTGGGCAGTTCACTATAAATAATAAAAACTCATGCGCACGACATCAGCAAAATCCTTCTGCATGCGCACTATATCAGCAGAAGCACGGCTTCACTTCAGCAGAAACACTACTTCGCTATTTCAGCAGAATCACTGCTTCAATATTTCAGCAGATGCACGTTTTCACTTCAGCAGAATCCATGGCTTCACATAATGATGCACGTTTTCACTTCAGCAGAATCCATGGCTTCACATAATTCCTAACAATCCTCCCCTAAACTGGAATTTGACTTGGTTAAGTTCCAGTTTCATGATAGATCTTAATAATTTAGAACTAGAGGATTGTGCTCGAGCATCAGCAGCAAAGAACCAAAATGATTACATCTCTATGATGACACAACTTGGAAACACCAGATCTTTGCAGCAACAAGTGACATAATGTACATCAAAACATATTAGTTGCATACTATTCTCATCACATCCAAGTGAGTGAACTCCTGTGAGAGGTGAATCATTGAAAATAATGGATTTGATGTCTCTTTACCAATAGCCATCACTACTGGAGTAGCCAAATTTTTAAATTCGAAAACTATGGTACACTGATAATCATTTGATTTATTAGCAAATCAGCAACTATATAAACGGATTTGACTTGTCTTTACCTGTAGCCTTTTGCTCAGGACTAGTCAATTCTTAGGAAAGAGAATCTCCTTTGGTGAATTGAGAACCCAATATGGTATTTCACTTCCTTTACCACAAGCCATATACATGTGGGCTAGTCAATTCTTGGATTCCAAAAAGAAATAAACCATGGTGAATTGAGGACCATGCAACCCTCAGCAATAAAAAGAAATAAAATATGGTATTTCACTTCCTTTACCACAAGCCATATACATGTGGGCTAGTCAATTCTTGGATTCCAAAAAGAAATAAACCATGGTGAATTGAGGACCATGCAACCCTCAGCAATTAAGCATGGGTAGTTGCAGACCCTATGATTTTGAGCAAATCATTACAGCTATCAACAGATTTGATGTGTCTTTACCAAAGCTGTACCCTTTGGACTAGCCAACTCTTTGATATATGATAAGGTTTTAAAAGGTACCTTTTTGAGGGGTCGTTTAAGCCCTTATTTGATCACTTTTGTATCCGTTATTGCTTAATATCGTTCCTTTTCACTTTTTAAGTCTCTTGAAGGAAAAATGATGGAATGGCACTTATTTGAACGAAAAGGCGCGAATATACGAAGAAAATGGCCAAAGTCAAAGTCGAGACACTCAAAGCTGCTGAAAACATAAGGTGACGGCGTCACAGCTTATACGCGACGCCGTCGGAGGATTTTGTGACGGGACAGAAGCCAAAAGTCCTATTTTCAAGTGACGACGTCAAGTTATAAAAGAGTAGGCCGTCGCAACTCAGACGACCTAGATGCAATCCAGACGGCGTCAGAAGCTGAAGAGGACGGCGTCACAAGCATAAGGTGACACCGTCGCAAGTCTAACATGGCCAAGATGATACCCTAATGACGCCGACACGACGGCGTCACAAAACATAAGATGACGCCGTCGCATGTGTAATCTTATATATAGAATCCGAATTTTTCTGTATTTGTGTGGAGTCTTTTGGAGTAAAAAACCTAAACCGAAACAAGGCTGTCTTGTACAGTATTTTAGGGTTCCAAACCCTATCTTACACCAAGATAAGTGTTTTACTTCATTAATACAATTATGTCTTTGATTATTTGTGTGTATGCTTGCATGTTCTCCATGTCCAGCTAATTTACTTGTGTGTTTGCTTAGGGAATATGAAACTTAATTATTGAATATTGATTGGTTGTCTCTTATCTTAGTTGATTAATCATCTAGTAATGCGATAGGTCATTCGTTGTGTACTTAATGCTTGATTAAATCTTTGTGAACCTTAGAATATAACTCCTTGAGTAGTTGTAAGCTAAACCATCCAAAGAGTGCCTTAGAGTAAGAGTTTATTATCCCTAGTGGGTTTTGTCGACGAGACCCTTTGGTAAGTTAAAAGAGTTAGGGAGAAACGCATACCCTACAACCTTAGACACACAACGCAACTAAGAATAAGGACGTGACAATTCAACCACCAGTAGGAGATAATTAAGGAGTAGTAAAACCTAAGTAAACACATCTTTAAACTATCATACGAGCACACAATAATTAGAAATAGACTACATACACCTTAGATTAGATAATTAGATAAGTAGAGTAATCGGTAGCAATGCAACCCCCCAAATCAAAACCCCGAGATTCGTACCTTTCCATTTTCTAAAAAAAACATAAAAAAGATAAAAAAAATAATCTTCCTCAACCCCAACCTTAGCGTAGTAACTTGTCACTAGCATTCCTATTCCCCTAGAGAACGATATCAATACTCGTGGCTTACCCTAATACTACACTTCAACGATTAGGTTCACTGCCTAGGGTGTTGAAAAACTTGCTCGACGAAAAGGAAGTTCCTTTGACCCCGAGCGACGCGTGTAGCGTTATGAAGTTTTTGGAGCCGCTGCCGGGGAATAGAATAGCTAGTTAGTAGTCCACCTCGTTTAGGTTTCTTTGCTTGATTCCTATCAAGTAAATTTTTTCTCATTTTTAGCTTTCTCTTAGTCTATCCCCCTTCTTCGTGACCTTTGTTCGTAATCTCATCACTTTTCATCATGGAAGGTGATAACCAACCACCACTCATCAACCCACCACCAAATGACATGCCAAGAGCCCGTACTCTTGGTGAATACTCGAGACCAAGCCACTTAGGCTATAGGAACACCATTGAGCTTCCAGACCAAGCCCAAACTACGGCCCTACAATCCAACACCATCCGGTTGGTGCAAAACGGATGTGCATTCCATGGACTTCGTTCCGAAGATCCAAATCAGCATCTTAGGGATTTCCTTAAAATTGTCGATTCCATCCACCTTGATGCTACTACTCGGGAGACCACGCGCCTGCGTCTCTTCCAATTCTCTCTACGGGACCAAGCTAGTAATTGGCCTGAGCGACTTCCCGCCGGCTCCATCTCAAGTTGGGATGATCTTACCTCTCGCTTCCTTGCTCAATTTTTCCCACCGGGGAGAACCACTAAACTTAGGCGAGACATCTTGACGTTTCAAAAACTCCAAGGTGAGTCTCTCTACAAAGCATGGACTCGATTTAAGGACCTACTTCGTAGACTTCCCCATCATGGCATTGATCTTTGGCTTCAAATGCAAATCTTCTATGACCATACCGATTTCATCACTCGACGATCCATTGATCGAGCTGCCGGTGGAAGGCTCAGCGACTTTAATGCAGAGAAATATTGGGATATTATAGTGGAGCTTGCTGATCGAAGCTATGAAGATTGGAATGAATCTCCTGAAACTCCGGTTAACGTAGTTAATGCCATATCAACTCCTTTTGAATCTTCCGACACCCTTGAGGAGCAAATGAGTGCCATTGAGAGATGGATTGATTACCTTATGGAAAGGAAAAGAAGAGTCCCCGTACAAATTCCTCGAGAAGCTGTCAAATCCGCCAATTCCACCAACCACCCCACACCTTTTTCAGAGTCCCCAAGTCGTGAGCAAAACCTAAATTCCGAAAGGCGCTTCCGTTCTACTTCCCAATACCACTTTCACTGAGCTTCAAGGAACAAATGAGGGAGTACATGGCAGCTCATACAGAGAGATTAGCCAAATTTGAAGAGGAAGTTTATAGGCAGAGAGAGGAAATGCAAGCGAAAATGACGGAAATGATGAATTTGTTAATAGAATATACCAAAACAAAAGTTCCCGAAAAGGTACTAGTAAGAAGCAACGATTGTCCTCCCACTTCGTTTGTTAACACCGTTTCCATTATGCCCGAGGATGCAAGGGTTGAGATGAGGAAAACTGAGGAAAGCAAGGGGAGGAGTCTGTGCCTAATGATGAGCTTGAGACCATTGAGTCTACCTTAAGCACGAAATTAACAAAAAACCATTTCAAACCAAGTAAATAACTTTAGGTACAATGAAGTTCTTAGGGAAGCCCTTGAAGGAAAAATGACAGAAGAAGAGTATGACGCCTTACCTATGGGACCCCTGTATGAGTTGGTCATAAAAAAACCATTAACAAAAAAACAAGACACCACAGGGAATTTCGTGATACCATGTAGCATAGGTGATATTGATAATATAAATGCCTTAGCCGATCAGGGGACTGATGTGAACATAATGCCATTATCAATCTATAAGAAGTTAACTAAGGAGAAACCAGCCAAGACCGATCTTAGACTTTCTTTAGCTAATCACACCTATGTCCACCCCATAGGAATCATTGTGGATGTTCTAATTGAGGTGGCTAATATCGTTTATCCGGTGGATTTCGTGATCATTGATGTTGAGGAAGAAAAAAACGTGCCCCTCATTCTTGGGACACCATTTCTGGCCACCGCCAAGGCAACCGTCAAATGCGGAGAGGGCATCATGATACTCAAAAATGGGAAGGGGTACGCTAGGATACCCATCATCCCAAGGTATCCTCTTAAGATCATGGAAATGATTACGGGTGGAAATCGAAAGGCTCCAGGCAATAATGTTAAGAAGAAGATGAATGACTGGGAAAAAGGGCTTAGGGACTTTATGGTTCAAGGATTGTATGCAACGTTGTGGAAACCCGATAAGAAGTTAGGAAATAATCCCACTTCGATACAAAAGGCACAAAGGAACCCTAAGGAATTTCTAAAAGGAGAAAAAGTACTTTTATACAAATCACGGATAAGGGCATTACGAGGTAGAAACAAACCAAGATGGTTTGGACCTTTCATAGTGAAGGAAACCGATTTAAAAGATAAAGCCGTCACCATAATAGACAATGTTTGCAAGGAATCCACGGTAAGCATACAACGTCTACACCCTTTCGACGAAGGGAAAGCGAAGGAAGAAGGTGGCGGTAATGAAGTCACGTGAGGGCACGACTACGAGTCTAGCTACAAGACTCTTAAATAAAGAAAAGCGCCTCGTGGGAGGCAACCCATGCTTAATTGTTTGCTTGTTAGTGTCATATATCTTTTATTGATTGTTTATTCTCATGTTTAAATTTGTAAAAATGCTTTATTTTGTTTTTAACCTCGTCTTAATTGCATATAAAGGTATTTTACATAAGGGATAAGTGTAGGAAGGATTACACACGTTTTCAAAAGAAAAGTAAATATGAGAATAACAATTAACTAAAAGATATAGATGTGTGTTCGTTCGTGTCAGATGCTTGTATCGAGTCATAATGGATGTTTTCCAGAAATTTTTCCAGATTCTAAAGATGTAAATTTTCCAGAATTTTTTCCAGAAAATCGCAGACCAGTTTTTGTTAGGATAACCTGACGGCGTCAGGATCGCAACCTGACGGGGTCAAGAAGGAGTAAAAACAACAGGTTATTTTTTTCTCATTTTCTGAGCTACTTGTAAATTTTTGGAATTTTCCAGGTCTTAATTTTACAGAAATTTTGTAAACATCTATTCCTCAAGCATTATATCCTAGTTTAAATCGAGTCTTATATATATTATTACCGCCGATTTTACGCGAAGGTTTCTTTTGTTTTCTTCAAGTGTGCAGGTTTAATTTATCAAGAAGAAGTTACATAAGATTGGAAGGAGCTTTTCACGCATAAATTCTTCTTAGAAAGGATTTAACCACTACTTCACACACGGATCCTACCGAGCTAATCAGGGGAGTACTAGTTTCTTTCATTTTTAATTACCTTCCATTATCAAAACCTTGATACTTTCGGGGAACATTGGGGACAATGTTCAGTTTAAGTGTAGGTAGGGAAAACAAAACGGGAACTTTGAAACTATGCTTATCCTTGAATATTTGCTTTGTCCAATTGTATTTGTGTAATAAACCATGATAAAATGTCGGTTAGGGTAATTTTGGCACCAAATTTAAAATTTTTCATAACATATAGGAGTGCGCCATTAGTTTTAACAAAAGCGTCTCACGGATAGGAAGTTGCATGACTAGCACAAAAATCCTTTACCACCTAAATTCCACCCAAAATGTGAGGATCGCCCTTAGATTAGTAGGAATTAAAGCATTGATCTTTAATGCTTAGAGTGTGAACCGGTAGTATATTAGATTCTAGAACTTGTTTGGTGATGTATTCCGAGAAAGCTAGTAAGACTACACTTGTGTAGTTAGGAATAACTAAATGATAAGAGGCATTAGGATAACCATTGTTTGATACCCGTAATATAATTACTTCTTCCATCTCGGTTGAGTAATTCCCCCACACCCTTTGCGTTGTACTCATCTTTAGTACACGATACCCCTAGTTAACCCCTCAGAGCCTATCCTTTTCGCAGTTCTCGTGATGTTTCAGTTTTTCCGGAATATCAAATAAGAGCATTGTTTACACCCCACCCCCAAATATACACCCAAATCGCCTTAGCCTACCCTGTATGCACTCACTTTTAGTGCATTATTGTTATCACCCTAAACCCTTAGTTCAATTATCTGGTTGCTTGCATGAGTTGCTAAGTCGAGTCATCTCCTTTGTATACAGTTTTGGGACGATTGTGATTCATGGGAAAAGTTAAAGTTTATGAAATGACAGGAAGGGAACGTTAAATTCAAATTCCCTTTGTTTGCGTAATAATGTACCCCAAGTGTTTTGATCTTTTCAATTCGGGTCAAATCAGTGTTACAGTAATAAAAACTCAAGTGTAGGGATGTGCCTATAAATCCCTATCATTTTGATGTTACCGTAGAGGATGGTAGAGTAAAAGTGTATGAAAAAAAAATCGAAAAAAAGAGAAAAAGAGAAAAAAAAATAGAGTGTATTAAAAAAAAAAAAATACGGGCTACCATCCTACATCTATCCTTTAAATTTATGTTTGTTTATTTCAGTTAGCTAGAGTCTAGAGTGTCGAGTCTTGGCTTAGCAACGTCATTCTTTGTATGCATTTAACATAGAGATTTTTGACTTGCCACCACTAAATAGCCTATCCCACCAAACCCTTTGTTTCCCTACCGTAAGCCTAACATTACGACCCTTTAAAGACCTCTTTGATAGTCTTTCCTAGGTGCTTACACCAAAGCGATGGAGGCTTGATCTATTCTCAAGCCTATGGTAATCTATGTACTAGGACCGGCTAATGAGTGTTTATCTTCCATTTCCAATTTGTTATATTTCATATACACCCGAGAGAGATGTGAGTATCCAAACACCCCATGTGAGGTGCTAGTATGTAATTTCCGTGCTTGTTATGCCTTTTGCGGGGCTTATATGTGTTGTGGACCGTTTTAAACCAATGCTTCATGACCCCTAACTTATAACTTAATTGGCTAAATGCACATTTGCTTTAGGACAAGCAAATACCAACTGTAGGAATATTTGATAAGGTTTTAAAAGGTACCTTTTTCAGGGGTCGTTTAAGCCCTTATTTGATCACTTTTGTATCCATTATTTCTTAATATCGTTCCTTTTCACCTTTTAGGTCTCTTGAAGGCAAAATGCTGGAATGGCACTTATTTGAACGAAAAGACGCGAATATACGAAGAAAATGGCCAAAGTCAAGATCGAGACACTCAAAGCTGCTGAAAACATAAGGTGACGGCGTCACAGCTTATACGCGACGCCGTCGGAGGATTTTGTGACGGGACAGAAGCCAAAACTCCTATTTTCAAGTGACGACGTCAAGTTATAAAAGAGTAGGCCGTCGCAACTCAGACGGCCTAGATGCAATCCAAACGGCGTCAGAAGTTGAGGAGGACGGCGTCACAAGCATAAGGTGACGCCGTCGCAAGTCTAACGTGGCCAAGACAAAACCCTAATGACGGTGACACGACGGCGTCACAAAACATAAGGTGACGCCGTCGCATGTGTAATCTTATATATAGAATCCAAATTTTTCAGTATTTGTGTGGAGTCTTTTGGAGTAAAAAACCTAAACTGAACCAAGGCTGTCTTATACAACATTTTAGGGTTCCAAACCCTATCTTACACCAAGATAAGTGTTTTACTTCATTAATACAATTATGTCTTTGATTACTTGTGTGTATGCTTGCATGTTCTCCACGTCCGGCTAATTTACTTGTGTGTTTGCTTAGGGAATATGAAACTTAATTATTGAATATTGATTGGTTGTCTCTTATCTTAGTTGATTAATGATCTAGTAATGCGATAGGTCATTCGTTGTGTACTTAATGCTTGATTAAATCTTTGTGAACCTTAGAATATAATTCCTTGAGTAGTTGTAAGCTAAACCATCCAAAGAGTACCTTAGACTAAGAGTTTATTATCCCTAGTGGGTTTTGTAGACGAGACCCTTTGGTAAGTTCAAAGAGTTAGGGAGAAACGCATACCCTACAACCTTAGACACACTACGCAACTAAGAATAAGGACGTGACAATTCAACCACCAATAGAAGATAATTAAGGAGTAGTAAAACCTAAGTAAACACATCTTTAAACTATCATACGGGTCAAATCAGTGTTACAGTAATAAAAAATCAAGTTTAGGGATGTGCCTATAAATCCCTATCATTTTGATGTTACCGTAGAGGATGGTAGAGTAAAAGTGTATGAAAAAAAAATCGAAAAAAAGAGAAAAAGAGAAAAAAAAATAGAGTGTATGAAAAAAAAAGACATACGGGCTACCATCCTACATCTATCCTTTAAATTTATGTTTGTTTATTTCAGTTAGCTAGAGTCTAGAGTGTCGATTCTTGGCTTAGCAACGCCATTCTTCGTATGCATTTAACATAGAGATTTTTGACTTGCCACCACTAAATAGGCTATCCCACCAAACCCTTTGTTTCCCTACCGTAAGCCTAACATTACGACCCTTTAAAGACCTCTTTGATAGTCTTTCCTGGGTGCTTACGCCAAAGCGATGGAGGTTTGATCTATTCTCAAGCCTATGGTAATCTATGTACTAGGACCGGTTAATGAGTGTTTATCTTCCATTTCCAATTTGTTATATTTCATATACACCCGAGAGAGATGTGAGAATCTAAACACCCCATGTGAGGTGCTAGTATGTAATTTCCGTGCTTGTTATGCCTTTTACGGGGCTTATATGTGTTGTGGACCATTTTAAACCAATGTTTCATGACCCCTAACTTATAACTTAATTGGCTAAAAGCACATTTGCTTGAGGACAAGCAAATACCAACTGTAGGAATATTTGATAAGGTTTTAAAAGGTACCTTTTTCAGGGGTCGTTTAAGCCCTTATTTGATCACTTTTGTATCCGTTATTTCTTAATATCGTTCCTTTTCACTTTTTAGGTCTCTTGAAGGCAAAAAGATGGAATGGCACTTGTTTGAATGAAACGACGCGAATATACGAAGAAAATGGCCAAAGTCAAAATCGAGACACTCAAAGCTGCTGAAAACATAAGGTGACGGCGTCACAGCTTATACGCGACGCCTTCGGAGGATTTTGTGACGGGACAGAAGCCAAAACTCCTATTTTCAAGTGACGATGTCAAGTTATAAAAGAGTAGGCCGTCGCAACTCAGACGGCCTAGATGCAATCCAGACGGCGTCAGAAGCTGAAGAGGATGGCGTCACAAGCATAAGGTGACGTCGTCGCAAGTCTAACGTGGCCAAGACGAAACCCTAATGACGGCGACACGACGGCGTCACAAAACATAAGGTGACGCCGTCGTATGTGTAATCTTATATATAGAATCCAAATTTTTCAGTATTTGTGTGGAGTCTTTTGGAGTAAAAAACCTAAACTGAACCAAGGCTGTCTTATACAACATTTTAGGGTTCCAAACCCTATCTTACACCAAGATAAGTGTTTTACTTCATTAATACAATTATGTCTTTGATTATTTGTGTGTATGCTTGCATGTTCTCCACGTCCGGCTAATTTACTTGTGTGTTTGCTTAGGGAATATGAAACTTAATTATTGAATATTGATTGGTTGTCTCTTATCTTAGTTGATTAATGATCTAGAAATGCGATAGGTCATTCGTTGTGTACTTAATGCTTGATTAAATCTTTGTGAACCTTAGAATATAATTCCTTGAGTAGTTGTAAGCTAAACCATCCAAAGAGTACCTTAGAGTAAGAGTTTATAATCCCTAGTGGGTTTTGTAGACGAGACCCTTTGGTAAGGTCAAAGAGTTAGGGAGAAACGCATACCCTACAACCTCAGACACACTACGCAACTAAGAATAAGGACGTGACAATTCAACCACCAATAGGAGATAATTAAGGAGTAGTAAAACCTAAGTAAACACATCTTTAAACTATCATACGGGTCAAATCAGTGTTACAGTAATAAAAACTCAAGTGTAGGGATGTGCCTATAAATCCCTATCATTTTGATGTTACCGTAGAGGATGGTAGAGTAAAAGTGTATGAAAAAAATAATTGAAAAAAGAGAAAAAGAGAAAAAAAAATAGAGTGTATGAAAAAAAAACATACGGGCTACCATCCTACATCTATCCTTTAAATTTATGTTTGTTTATTTCAGTTAGCTAGAGTCTAGAGTGTCGATTCTTGGCTTAGCAACGCCATTCTTCGTATGCATTTAACATAGAGATTTTTGACTTGCCACCACTAAATAGCCTATCCCACCAAACCCTTTGTTTCCCTACCGTAAGCCTAACATTACGACCCTTTAAAGACCTCTTTGATAGTCTTTCCTGGGTGCTTACGCCAAAGCGATGGAGGTTTGATCTATTCTCAAGCCTATGGTAATCTATGTACTAGGACCGGTTAATGAGTGTTTATCTTCCATTTCCAATTTGTTATATTTCATATACACCCGAGAGAGATGTGAGTATCCAAACACCCCATGTGAGGTGCTAGTATGTAATTTCCATGCTTGTTATGCCTTTTGCGGGGCTTATATGTGTTGTGGACCATTTTAAACCAATGTTTCATGACCCCTAACTTATAACTTAATTGGCTAAAAGCACATTTGCTTGAGGACAAGCAAATACCAACTGTAGGGATATTTGATAAGGTTTTAAAAGGTACCTTTTTCAGGGGTCGTTTAAGCCGTTATTTGATCACTTTTGTATCCGTTATTTCTTAATATCGTTCCTTTTCACTTTTTAGGTCTCTTGAAGGCAAAATGCTGGAATGGCACTTATTTGAACGAAACGGCGCGAATATACGAAGAAAATGGCCAAAGTCAAAATCGAGACACTCAAAGCTGCTGAAAACATAAGGTGACGGCGTCACAGCTTATACGCGACGCCTTCGGAGGATTTTGTGATGGGACAGAAGCTAAAACTCCTATTTTCAAGTGACGACGTCAAGTTATAAAAGAGTAGGCCGTCGCAACTCAGATGGCCTAGATGCAATCCAGACGGCGTCAGAAGCTGAAGAGGACGGCGTCACAAGCATAAGGTGACGCCGTCGCAAGTCTAACGTGGCCAAGACGAAACCCTAATGACGGCGACACGACGGTGTCACAAAACATAAGGTGACGCCGTCGCATGTGTAATCTTATATATAAAATCCGAATTTTTCAGTATTTGTGTGGAGTCTTTTGGAGTAAAAAACCTAAACTGAACCAAGGCTGTCTTGTACAACATTTTAGGGTTCCAAACCCTATCTTACACCAAGATAAGTATTTTACTTCATTAATACAATTATGTCTTTGATTATTTGTGTGTATGCTTGCATGTTCTCCACGTCCGGCTAATTTACTTGTGTGTTTGCTTAGGGAATATGAAACTTAATTATTGAATATTGATTGGTTGTCTCTTATCTCAGTTGATTAATGATCTAGTAATGCGATAGGTCATTCGTTGTGTACTTAATGCTTGGTTAAATCTTTGTGAACCTTAGAATATAATTCCTTGAGTAGTTGTAAGCTAAACCATCCAAAGAGTACCTTAGAGTAAGAGTTTATAATCCCTAGTGGGTTTTGTAGACGAGACCCTTTGGTAAGGTCAAAGAGTTAGGGAGAAACGCATACCCTACAACCTCAGACACACTACGCAACTAAGAATAAGGACGTGACAATTCAACCACCAATAGGAGATAATTAAGGAGTAGTAAAACCTAAGTAAACACATCTTTAAACTATCATACGGGTCAAATCAGTGTTACAGTAATAAAAAATCAAGTGTAGGGATGTGCCTATAAATCCCTATCATTTTGATGTTACCGTAGAGGATGGTAGAGTAAAAGTGTATGAAAAAAATAATTGAAAAAAGAGAAAAAGAGAAAAAAAAATAGAGTGTATGAAAAAAAAACATACGGGCTACCATCCTACATCTATTCTTTAAATTTATGTTTGTTTATTTCAGTTAGCTAGAGTCTAGAGTGTCGATTCTTGGCTTAGCAACGCCATTCTTCGTATGCATTTAACATAGAGATTTTTGACTTGCCACCACTAAATAGCCTATCCCACCAAACCCTTTGTTTCCCTACCGTAAGCCTAACATTACGACCCTTTAAAGACCTCTTTGATAGTCTTTCCTAGGTGCTTACGCCAAATCGATGGAGGTTTGATCTATTCTCAAGCCTATGGTAATCTATGTACTAGGACCGGTTAATGAGTGTTTATCTTCCATTTCCAATTTATTATATTTCATATACACCCGAGAGAGATGTGAGTATCCAAACACCCCATGTGAGGTGCTAGTATGTAATTTCCATGCTTGTTATGCCTTTTGCGGGGCTTATATGTGTTGTGGACCATTTTAAACCAATGTTTCATGACCCCTAACTTATAACTTAATTGGCTAAAAGCACATTTGCTTGAGGACAAGCAAATACCAACTGTAGGGATATTTGATAAGGTTTTAAAAGGTACCTTTTTCAGGGGTCGTTTAAGCCGTTATTTGATCACTTTTGTATCCGTTATTTCTTAATATCGTTCCTTTTCACTTTTTAGGTCTCTTGAAGGCAAAATGCTGGAATGGCACTTATTTGAACGAAACGGCGCGAATATACGAAGAAAATGGCCAAAGTCAAAATCGAGACACTCAAAGCTGCTGAAAACATAAGGTGACGGCGTCACAGCTTATACGCGACGCCTTCGGAGGATTTTGTGATGGGACAGAAGCTAAAACTCCTATTTTCAAGTGACGACGTCAAGTTATAAAAGAGTAGGCCGTCGCAACTCAGATGGCCTAGATGCAATCCAGACGGCGTCAGAAGCTGAAGAGGACGGCGTCACAAGCATAAGGTGACGCCGTCGCAAGTCTAACGTGGCCAAGACGAAACCCTAATGACGGCGACACGACGGTGTCACAAAACATAAGGTGACGCCGTCGCATGTGTAATCTTATATATAAAATCCGAATTTTTCAGTATTTGTGTGGAGTCTTTTGGAGTAAAAAACCTAAACTGAACCAAGGCTGTCTTGTACAACATTTTAGGGTTCCAAACCCTATCTTACACCAAGATAAGTATTTTACTTCATTAATACAATTATGTCTTTGATTATTTGTGTGTATGCTTGCATGTTCTCCACGTCCGGCTAATTTACTTGTGTGTTTGCTTAGGGAATATGAAACTTAATTATTGAATATTGATTGGTTGTCTCTTATCTCAGTTGATTAATGATCTAGTAATGCGATAGGTCATTCGTTGTGTACTTAATGCTTGGTTAAATCTTTGTGAACCTTAGAATATAATTCCTTGAGTAGTTGTAAGCTAAACCATCCAAAGAGTACCTTAGAGTAAGAGTTTATAATCCCTAGTGGGTTTTGTAGACGAGACCCTTTGGTAAGGTCAAAGAGTTAGGGAGAAACGCATACCCTACAACCTCAGACACACTACGCAACTAAGAATAAGGACGTGACAATTCAACCACCAATAGGAGATAATTAAGGAGTAGTAAAACCTAAGTAAACACATCTTTAAACTATCATACGGGTCAAATCAGTGTTACAGTAATAAAAAATCAAGTGTAGGGATGTGCCTATAAATCCCTATCATTTTGATGTTACCGTAGAGGATGGTAGAGTAAAAGTGTATGAAAAAAATAATTGAAAAAAGAGAAAAAGAGAAAAAAAAATAGAGTGTATGAAAAAAAAACATACGGGCTACCATCCTACATCTATTCTTTAAATTTATGTTTGTTTATTTCAGTTAGCTAGAGTCTAGAGTGTCGATTCTTGGCTTAGCAACGCCATTCTTCGTATGCATTTAACATAGAGATTTTTGACTTGCCACCACTAAATAGCCTATCCCACCAAACCCTTTGTTTCCCTACCGTAAGCCTAACATTACGACCCTTTAAAGACCTCTTTGATAGTCTTTCCTAGGTGCTTACGCCAAATCGATGGAGGTTTGATCTATTCTCAAGCCTATGGTAATCTATGTACTAGGACCGGTTAATGAGTGTTTATCTTCCATTTCCAATTTATTATATTTCATATACACCCGAGAGAGATGTGAGTATCCAAACACCCCATGTGAGGTGCTAGTATGTAATTTCCGTGCTTGTTATGCCTTTTGCGGGGCTTATATGTATTGTGGACCGTTTTAAACCAATGTTTCATGACCCTTAACTTATAACTTAATTGGCTAAAAGCATATTTGCTTGAGGACAAGAAAATACCAACTGTAGGGATATTTGATAAGGTTTTAAAAGGTACCTTTTTCTGGGGTCGTTTAAGCCCTTATTTGATCACTTTTGTATCCGTTATTTCTTAATATCGTTCCTTTTCACTTTTTAGGTCTCTTGAAGGCAAAATGCTGGAATGGCACTTATTTGAACGAAAAGGCGCGAATATACGAAGAAAATGGCCAAAGTCAAAATCGAGACACTCAAAGCTGCTAAAAACATAAGGTGACGGCGTCACAGCTTATACGCGACGCCGTCGGAGGATTTTGTGACGGGACAGAAGCCAAAACTCCAATTTTCAAGTGACGACGTAAGGTTATAAAAGAGTAGGTCGTCGCAACTCAGACGGCCTAGATGCAATCCAGACGGCGTCAGAAGCTGAAGAGGACGGCGTCACAAGCATAAGGTGACGCCGTCGCAAGTCTAATGTGGCCAAGACGAAACCCTAATGACGGCGACACTACGGTGTCACAAAACATAAGGTGACGCCGTCGCATGTGTAATCTTATATATAAAATCCGAATTTTTCAGTATTTGTGTGGAGTCTTTTGGAGTAAAAAACCTAAACTGAACCAAGGCTGTCTTGTACAACATTTTAGGGTTCCAAACACTATCTTACACCAAGATAAGTGTTTTACTTCATTAATACAATTATGTCTTTGATTATTTGTGTGCATGCTTGCATGTTCTCCACGTCTGGCTAATTTACTTGTGTGTTTGCTTAGGGAATATGAAACTTAATTATTGAATATTGATTGGTTGTCTCTTATCTTAGTTGATTAATGATCTAGTAATGCGATAGGTCATTCGTTGTGTAATTAATGCTTGATTAAATCTTTGTGAACCTTAGAATATAATTCCTTGAGTAGTTGTAAGCTAAACCATCCAAAGAGTACCTTAGAGTAAGAGTTTATAATCCCTAGTGGGTTTTGTAGACGAGACCCTTTGGTAAGTTCAAAGAGTTAGGGAGAAACGCATACCCTACAACCTTAGACACACTACGCAACTAAGGATAAGGACGTCACAATTCAACCACCAATAGGAGATAATTAAGGAGTAGTAAAACCTAAGTAAACACATCTTTAAACTATCATACGGGTCAAATCAGTGTTACTGTAATAAAAACTCAAGTGTAGGGATGTGCCTATAAATCCCTATCATTTTGATGTTACCGTAGAGGATGGTAGAGTAAAAGTGTATGAAAAAAAAATCGAAAAAAGAGAAAAAGAGAAAAAAAAATAGAGTGTATGAAAAAAAAAAACATACGGGCTACCATCCTACATCTATCATTTAAATTTATGTTTGTTTATTTCAGTTAGCTAGAGTCTAGAGTTTTGAGTCTTGGCTTAGCAACGCCATTCTTCGTATGCATTTAACATAGAGATTTTTGACTTGCCACTACTAAATAGCCTATCCCACCAAACCCTTTGTTTTCCTACAGTAAGCCTAACATTACGACCCTTTAAAGACCTCTTTGATAGTCTTTCCTAGGTGCTTACGCCAAATCGATGGAGGTTTGATCTATTCTCAAGCCTATGGTAATCTATGTACTAGGACCGGTTAATGAGTGTTTATCTTCCATTTCCAATTTGTTATATTTCATATACACCCGAGAGAGATGTGAGTATCCAAACACCCCATGTGAGGTGCTAGTATGTATTTTCCGTGCTTGTTATGCCTTTTGCGGGGCTTATATGTGTTGTGGACCATTTTAAACCAATGTTTCATGACCCCTAACTTATAACTTAATTGGCTAAAAGCATATTTGCTTGAGGACAAGAAAATACCAACTGTAGGGATATTTGATAAGGTTTTAAAAGGTACCTTTTTCAGGGGTCGTTTAAGCCCTTATTTGATCACTTTTGTATCCGTTATTTCTTAATATCGTTCCTTTTCACTTTTTAGGTCTCTTGAAGGCAAAATGCTGGAATGGCACTTATTTGAACGAAAAGGCACGAATATACGAAGAAAATGGCCAAAGTCAAAATCGAGACACTCAAAGCTGCTGAAAACATAAGGTGACGGCGTCACAGCTTATACACGACGCCGTTGGAGGATTTTGTGACGGGACAGAAGCCAAAACTCCAATTTTCAAGTGACGACGTCAGGTTATAAAAGAGTAGGCCGTCGCAACTCAGACGGCCTAGATGCAATACAGACGGCGTCAGAAGCTGAAGAGGACGGCGTCACAAGCATAAGGTGACGCCGTCGCAAGTCTAACGTGGCCAAGACGAAACCCTAATGACGGCGACACGACGGTGTCACAAAACATAAGGTGACGCCGTCGCATGTGTAATCTTATATATAAAATCCGAATTTTTCAGTATTTGTGTGGAGTCTTTTGGAGTAAAAAACCTAAACTGAACCAAGGCTGTCTTGTAAAACATTTTAGGGTTCCAAACCCTATCTTACACCAAGATAAGTGTTTTACTTCATTAATACAATTATGTCTTTGATTATTTGTGTGCATGCTTGCATGTTCTCCACGTCCGGCTAATTTACTTGTGTGTTTGCTTAGGAAATATGAAACTTAATTATTCAATATTGATTGGTTGTCTCTTATCTTAGTTGATTAATGATCTAGTAATGCGATAGGTCATTCGTTGTGTAATTAATGCTTGATTAAATCTTTGTGAACCTTAGAATATAATTCCTTGAGTAGTTGTAAGCTAAACCATCCAAAGAGTACCTTAGAGTAAGAGTTTATAATCCCTAGTGGGTTTTGCAGACGAGACCCTTTGGTAAGTTCAAAGAGTTAGGGAGAAACGCATACTCTACAACCTTAGACACACTACGCAACTAAGGATAAGGACGTGACAATTCAACCACCAATAGGAGATAATTAAGGAGTAGTAAAACCTAAGTAAACACATCTTTAAACTATCATACGGGTCAAATCAGTGTTACAGTAATAAAAACTCAAGTGTAGGGATGTGCCTATAAATCCCTATCATTTTGATGTTACCGTAGAGGATGGTAGAGTAAAAGTGTATGAAAAAAAAATAGAAAAAAGAGAAAAAGAGAAAAAAAATAGAGTGTATGAAAAAAAAAAAAAACATACGGGCTACCATCCTACATCTATCTTTTAAATTTATGTTTGTTTATTTCAGTTAGCTAGA
Source organism: Chrysanthemum seticuspe (assembly GCA_019973895.1). Classification (NCBI taxonomy): domain Eukaryota; kingdom Viridiplantae; phylum Streptophyta; class Magnoliopsida; order Asterales; family Asteraceae; genus Chrysanthemum; species Chrysanthemum seticuspe. The sequence goes on along the minus strand of BPTQ01000008.1, from coordinate 764,741 downwards.
GTCTAGAGTGTCGAGTCTTGGCTTAGCAACGCCATTCTTCGTATGCATTTAACATAGAGATTTTTGACTTGCCACTACTAAATAGCCTATCCCACCAAACCCTTTGTTTTCCTACAGTAAGCCTAACATTACGACCCTTTAAAGACCTCTTTGATAGTCTTTCCTAGGTGCTTACGCCAAATCGATGGAGGTTTGATCTATTCTCAAGCCTATGGTAATCTATGTACTAGGATCGGTTAATGAGTGTTTATCTTCCATTTCCAATTTGTTATATTTCATATACACCCGAGAGAGATGTGAGTATCCAAACACCCCATGTGAGGTGCTAGTATGTATTTTCCGTGCTTGTTATGCCTTTTGCGGGGCTTATATGTGTTGTGGACCATTTTAAACCAATGTTTCATGACCCCTAACTTATAACTTAATTGGCTAAAAGCATATTTGCTTGAGGACAAGAAAATACCAACTGTAGGGATATTTGATAAGGTTTTAAAAGGTACCTTTTTCAGGGGTCGTTTAAGCCCTTATTTGATCACTTTTGTATCCGTTATTTCTTAATATCGTTCCTTTTCACTTTTTAGGTCTCTTGAAGGCAAAATGCTGGAATGGCACTTATTTGAACGAAAAGACGCGAATATACGAAGAAAATGGCCAAAGTCAAAATCGAGACACTCAAAGCTGCTGAAAACATAAGGTGACGGCGTCACAGCTTATACGCGATGCCGTCGGAGGATTTTGTGACGGGACAGAAGCCAAAACTCCAATTTTCAAGTGACGACGTCAGGTTATAAAAGAGTAGGCCGTCGCAACTCAGACGGCCTAGATGCAATACAGACGGCGTCAGAAGCATAAGGTGACGCCGTCGCAAGTCTAACGTGGCCAAGTCGAAACCCTAATGACGGCGACACGACGGTGTCACAAAACATAAGGTGACGCCGTCGCATGTGTAATCTTAAATATAAAATCCGGATTTTTCAGTATTTGTGTGGAGTCTTTTTGAGTAAAAAACCTAAACTGAACCAAGGCTGTCTTGTACAACATTTTAGGGTTCCAAACCCTATCTTACACCAAGATAAGTGTTTTACTTCATTAATACAATTATGTCTTTGATTATTTGTGTGCATGCTTGCATGTTCTCCACGTCCGGCTAATTTACTTGTGTGTTTGCTTAGGGAATATGAAACTTAATTATTGAATATTGATTGGTTGTCTCTTATCTTAGTTGATTAATGATCTAGTAATGCGATAGGTCATTCGTTGTGTAATTAATGCTTGATTAAATCTTTGTGAACTTAGAATATAATTCCTTGAGTAGTTGTAAGCTAAACCATCCAAAGAGTACCTTAGAGTAAGAGTTTATAATCCCTAGTGGGTTTTGTAGACGAGACCCTTTGGTAAGTTCAAAGAGTTAGGGAGAAACGCATACCCTACAACCTTAGACACACTACGCAACTAAGGATAAGGACGTGACAATTCAACCACCAATAGGAGATAATTAAGGAGTAGTAAAACCTAAGTAAACACATCTTTAAACTATCATACGGGGTCAAATCAGTGTTACAGTAATAAAAACTCAAGTGTAGGGATGTGCCTATAAATCCCTATCATTTTGATGTTACCGTAGAGGATGGTAGAGTAAAAGTGTATGAAAAAAAAAATCGAAAAAAGAGAAAAAGAGAAAAAAAAATAGAGTGTATGAAAAAAAAAACATACGGGCTACCATCCTACATCTATCCTTTAAATTTATGTTTGTTTATTTCAGTTAGCTAGAGTCTAGAGTGTCGAGTCTTGGCTTAGCAACGCCATTATTCGTATGCATTTAACATAGAGATTGTTGACTTGCCACCACTAAATAGCCTATCCCACCAGACCCTTTGTTTTCCTACAGTAAGCCTAACATTATGACCCTTTAAAGACCTCTTTGATAGTCTTTCCTAGGTGCTTACGCCAAATCGATGGAGGTTTGATCTATTCTCAAGCCTATGGTAATCTATGTACTAGGACCGGTTAATGAGTGTTTATCTTCCATTTCCAATTTGTTATATTTCATATACACCCGAAAGAGATGTGAGTATCCAAACACCCCATGTGAGGTGCTAGTATGTAATTTCCGTGCTTGTTATGACTTTTGCGGGGCTTATATGTGTTGTGGACCGTTTTAAACCAATGTTTCATGACCCCTAACTTATAACTTAATTGGCTAAAAGCATATTTGCTTGAGGACAAGAAAATACCAACTGTAGGGATATTTGATAAGGTTTTAAAAGGTACCTTTTTTAGGGGTCGTTTAAGCCCTTATTTGATCACTTTTGTATCCGTTATTTCTTAATATCGTTCCTTTTCACTTTTTAGGTCTCTTGAAGGCAAAATGCTGGAATGGCACTTATTTGAACGAAAAGGCGCGAATATACGAAGAAAATGGCCAAAGTCAAAATCGAGACACTCAAAGCTGCTGAAAACATAAGGTGACGGCGTCACAGCTTATACGCGACGCCGTCGGAGGATTTTGTGACGGGACAGAAGCCAAAACTCCAATTTTCAAGTGACAACGTCAGGTTATAAAAGAGTAGGCCGTCGCAACTCAGACGACCTAGATGCAATCCAGACGGCGTCAGAAGCTGAAGAGGACGGCGTCACAAGCATAAAGTGACACCGTCGCAAGTCTAACGTGGCCAAGATGAAACCCTAATGACGGCGACACGACGGTGTCACAAAACATAAGGTGACGCCGTCGCATGTGTAATCTTATATATAAAATCCGAATTTTTCAGTATTTGTGTGGAGTCTTTTGGAGTAATAAACCTAAACTGAACCAAGGCTGTCTTGTACAACATTTTAGGGTTCCAAACCCTATCTTACACCAAGATAAGTGTTTTACTTCATTAATACAATTATGTCTTTGATTATTTGTGTGCATGCTTGCATGTTCTCCACGTCCGGCTAATTTACTTGTGTGTTTGCTTAGGGAATATGAAACTTAATTATTGAATATTGATTGGTTGTCTCTTATCTTAGTTGATTAATGATCTAGTAATGCGATAGGTCATTCGTTGTGTAATTAATGCTTGATTAAATCTTTGTGAACCTTAGAATATAATTCCTTGAGTAGTTGTAAGCTAAACCATCCAAAGAGTACCTTAGAGTAAGAGTTTATAATCCCTAGTGGGTTTTGTAGACGAGACCCTTTGGTAAGTTCAAAGAGTTAGGGAGAAACGCATACTCTACAACCTTAGACACACTACGCAACTAAGGATAAGGACGTGACAATTCAACCACCAATAGGAGATAATTAAGGAGTAGTAAAACCTAAGTAAACACATCTTTAAACTATCATACGGGTCAAATCAGTGTTACAGTAATAAAAACTCAAGTGTAGGGATGTGCCTATAAATCCCTATCATTTTGATGTTACCGTAGAGGATGGTAGAGTAAAAGTGTATGAAAAAAAAATCGAAAAAAGAGAAAAAGAGAAAAAAAATAGAGTGTATGAAAAAAAAACATACGGGCTACCATCCTACATCTATCCTTTAAATTTATGTTTGCTTATTTCAGTTAGCTAGAGTCTAGAGTGTCGAGTCTTGGCTTAGCAACGCCATTCTTCGTATGCATTTAACATAGAGATTTTTGACTTGCCACCACTAAATAGCCTAACCCACCAAACCCTTTGTTTTCCTACAGTAAGCCTAACATTACGACCCTTTAAAGACCTCTTTGATAGTCTTTCCTAGGTGCTTACGCCAAATCGATGGAGGTTTGATCTATTCTCAAGCCTATGGTAATCTATGTACTAGGACCGGTTAATGACTGTTTATCTTCCATTTCCAATTTGTTATATTTGATATACACCCGAGAGAGATGTGAGTATCCAAACACCCCATGTGAGGTGCTAGTATGTAATTTCCGTGCTTGTTATGCCTTTTGCGGGGCTTATATGTGTTGTGGACCGTTTTAAACCAATGTTTCATGACCCCTAACTTATAACTTAATTGGCTAAAAGCACATTTGCTTGAGGACAAGAAAATACCAATTGTAGGGATATTTGATAAGGTTTTAAAAGGTACCTTTTTCAGGGGTCGTTTAAGCCCTCATTTGATCACTTTTGTATCCGTTATTTCTTAATATCGTTCCTTTTCACTTTTTAGGTCTCTTGAAGGCAAAATGCTGGAATGGCACTTATTTGAACGAAAAGGCGCGAATATACGAAGAAAATGGCCAAAGTCAAAATCGAGACACTCAAAGCTGCTGAAAACATAAGGTGACGGCGTCACAGCTTATACGCGACGCCGTCGGAGGATTTTGTGACGGGACAAAAGCCAAAACTCCTATTTTCAAGTGACGACGTCAAGTTATAAAAGAGTAGGCCGTCGCAACTCAGACGGCCTAGATGCAATCCAGACGGCGTCAGAAGCTGATGAGGACGGCTTCACAAGCATAAGGTGATGTCGTCGCAAGTCTAACGTGGCCAAGACGAAACCCTAATGACTGCGACACGACGGTGTCACAAAACATAAGGTGACGCCGTCGCATGTGTAATCTTATATATAGAATCCGAATTTTTCAGTATTTGTGTGGAGTCTTTTGGAGTAAAAAACCTAAACTGAACCAAGGCTGTCTTGTACAACATTTTAGGGTTCCAAACCCTATCTTACACCAAGATAAGTGTTTTACTTCATTAATACAATTATGTCTTTGATTATTTGTGTGTATGATTGCATGTTCTCCACGTCCGGCTAATTTACTTGTGTGTTTGCTTTGGGAATATGAAACTTAATTATTGAATATTGATTGGTTGTCTCTTATCTTAGTTGATTAATGATCTAGTAATGCGATAGGTCATTCATTGTGTACTTGATGCTTGATTAAATCTTTGTGAACCTTAGAATATAATTCCTTGAGTAGTTGTAAGCTAAACCATCCAAAGAGTACCTTAGAGTAAGAGTTTATTATCCCTAGTGGGTTTTGTAGACGAGACCCTTTGGTATGTTCAAAGAGTTAGGGAGAAACGCATACCCTACAACCTTAGACACACTACGCAACTAAGAATAAGGATGTGACAATTCAACCACCAATATGAGATTATTAAGGAGTAGTAAAACCTATGTAAACACATCTTTAAACTATCATACGAGAACACAATAATTAGACATAGACTACATACACCTTAGATTAGACAATTAGATAAGTAGAGTAATCGGTAGCAATACCAACCCCCCAAATCCAAACCCCGAGATTCGTACCTTTCCATTTTCTAAAAAAACATAAAAAAGATAAAAAATTAATCTTCCTCAACCCCAACCTTAGCGTAGTAACTTCTCACTAGCATTCCTATTACCCTAGAGAACGATATCAATACCTGTGGCATACCCTAATACTACACTACAACGATTAAGTTCACTGCCTAGGGTGTTGAAAAACTTGCTCGACTAAAAGGAAGTTCCTTTGACCCCGAACGACGCGTGTAGCGTTATCAATATACACAAGGTATATCTGGTGAGTTAATAACCATCAACAATATCCAACAAACCTGCAAGAAAGGTTAGATAAAGGCAATAAAATAAATAAGGTGTTCTGTCTTTTTTTTTTTTTTTTTTTTTTTTTTTTTTTTTTTTTAACCAAAAAAAATAACAAATATTACTAAAACTGCAAATAATACAAAATACTATGTAGATTACCACATTCAAGATGAAGATGCAGCTTATTTTTGCAGAAGTTGAGTCTTTATCAAACCAACCAGTTGATCAGCATATACCCTATCATTCCCCACTGGATCTGGAGGAACTTCCAATTTCTGCCTAAGCATTCTTTCCATAAGCTTCTTAGATAATGTATAAATCCTCTCAGCAAACATACAGACAGTAATTCCACCCTTTGTCTCCACCACATGCACACTAGGCAGAGGATAAAATCTCCAAGACTCAACCTACCACAGATGTGAGTTCTTCCAAATAAAATATCCTTTACCATTGGGAGATTAAGAATCAAACAGAACATGAAGATCTCCCAATAAGAATAGCCTAGAACCCTGTGGTGCATGATTGTGGTAATACTTAGTGACAAGAGTATACAGAGTAAGCAAATCTGCCCTGTCTACCAAATGGAATATCTCCTTCAAAAAGTTGAACGGCATAGAAGATTAATCCAATCGATAAATGACATTAAGCTCATCATCTTTCAAAGTCCAATTAATCAACACATCATGGGATCCCTCAGGAAAAACAGTAGCAGATCCTTCTTTAATAAAGGTTGACTAATCAGCCTTTAGGTCCAAAGGAATATGCTTGGGAGATGTCTTATCCTTAGACGCATGTGTCCTTGCTATTCTCACAGATCTCCTTAGAAGCTGGCATATGAGGTACTTCAGAAGAAACAGAAGAAGGTTCAGCAAAGGGAACCCTGTCAACTTCCCTAACCAAAGTATCTCCTTCTGCATCAGCAGATGCCACAGTTGGAATAGAAGTTGGCATATCTAGTGCTTCAGAGGAAACAGCAGATGGTTCAGTAGAAGGAACCTTGCCAGTGAAATGAGAGGCTTCAGTAGTTGCTTCAGAAGTAACCATTGGAGAAATCACCTTAGGTGGAATCTCATCAAAATTCTCCACGATCTCAATAAACATGGGTCTTTTGGCCTTTGGAGCAACTGCCTTCCCAGCAATCCTTTTCAAGTTGGAAGAAGGTGTTGAAGAAGATGAAGAAAACTTCATAATCTGATTATACTTACGAATCAAGACATGAGCAGGGAAAGCCAAGACTTGCTTCATTGTTAAACCAGAGTTGTATAACGAAGAACTCTGATTTTTTACCACAATTCTCATATTTGCTTTCTTCTGTGCTTCAGTTTGTGGTCTTTCTCTCTTAGCTTTATTCTTTTGAGCAATAATGGATTTCCTTTTTGCAGCTGCTTCTTGCTTCTTTTGTTGACCACGAGCCACCATTTGAGCCATAAAATTCTCACTGTCAAAGTCTGCACCTAAGATACTCTGATCAAGTGTAGGATCTGAAATAGCATGCTGAGTATAAGCATCCCAATGTGTATCAGGGATCTGAGCACGCATTTCATCCAGTTCCCTTTGTCTCTCAGGAGGCAAATTTGAAGTAGACTGAGCTGCAATCTGTTTAGCCAAATCCTCACTTTTCTTTATCTCTGCATACTTAGCTAACATTCTTTCTTGTTCTTGCAACTCCTGTTCATTAACAACCTCTGGACCAAGCTCTTCATCAATTATTGCTTCTTTCTCTTTCTATGCAGACTCTTTAGCAGAACTAGCTTGAGGAATATCAACATGTTGAGAGAGATCTGTTGGGTTTTAGGTTCCTTGGAAGATGAATTACTTTAAGTAATGGAACCACGGACAAGCTTGAAGATAACCACGGACTGAAGAAGTGTAACCACGGATGAAGATAACCGCGGCTACTGTAATTTGTAACCACTGATAGTATATTGTAAGCACTGCTAGTTTTCTATAGTCGGTTAGTTTATTGTATCAGATAAATATGGAAAAGATATTTATCTTGTAGGTTACGTATTGTATATTGTATAGGACTCCTTAGCCTATAAAAGGAGGTCCTAGGTTAGGTTAGATATACGTATGTTTTATATCTAAGGTCGATACACTTCAAGGTTGCAAAACCCTAATACTGTAAGAGTATTCGTATTAATAAATAATATTGAGGTGTTGATTGTTAACTGTTCTTCTTCTTAAGATCAAGTGTTAAATTCCGTGTAATACTTGATAAGCTTTTGTTACAAGTAAGTTTCTATATTAGATCGTTTGCTCAACTGGGATCAACAAGTGGTATCAGAGCTTGTGATCTAGAAACTGTTATCAAGAAGAAGTCTGTTAATTTGTACTCAAGGAAGTTAAGATGTCTGAAGAAACTCATATGGTGACTGCTTCTAAGGTTCCCATGCTCAAACATGGTGAATATCAAATCTGGAGGATGCGAATGAGACAATACATTCGCATGATTGATTATGCTCTATGGGATGTTGTTGAAAATGGAGACTCTCTTCCTTTGAAGGGTGAAGATGGTAAGGAGATTGCTATTATAAGTGAACCTGATAAAGCTAAGAGGAAAATGGAGATCAAAGCTCATAGTATTCTCTCCATGGGAATACCTAATGAATTTGCATTAGATTTTGATCAGTATGAGTCGGCTAAAGAACTATTGGATGCTCTTGAATTAAGGTTTGCTGGTAATGAAGCTACCAAGAAGTCAAGGATGAACATGCTTAAGCATCAGTTTGAAACCTTCACTGCTCAAAGTGGAGAAAAGATTGATGGCACATACAATAGGCTTCAAAAACTCATAAGTCAACTGAAGGCAGTGGGTTACAAGTTCCTTCAAGAAGATATTAATTTGAAATTCATAAGGAGCTTATCATCTGATTGGGCTATTCATACTATTGTGTGGAGAAACAAGACGGACTTTGCTACAAGGACTCTAGACAATCTCTTCAATAACTTGAAGGTCTATGAGTCTGAGAATACCTTTTCTAACTCGTCTTCTTCTAATCAAAACATTGCTTTTGTATCCACAAATCACAAAAGCTCACAAGAAGTATCCACTGCTGCCTATGGTATAACCACGGCTATTGCAAACAATACCACTGTTAGTGATAATGTCAGTGATGGTGCAATCTGTGCTTTTCTGGCTGATTTAACTACCAGTGTTACTGTGCTGAATCAAGATCTGGATGAAATTGATCCTGATGATCTTGAAGAGATTAATCTTCAATGACAAATGGCAATGTTGACTCTTCAAGCAAGGAAGTTTCTGAGGAGGACTGGAAGACAGGTTAAGTATGATGGTCAAAGGAGAGCTGGATTCGACAAAAGCAAGATGGAGTGCTTTAACTGCAAGAAGAAAGGTCATTTTGCTAGGGAATGTCGAGCTCCTAAAAGACTTGAGGGTATCAAGAAGACAACAGAAGAGCCTACTATTTCTTCAGCTTTGGTTGCTCAGGATGGACTTGGTGATTATGATTGGAGTGATCAGATTGAAGAAGGTCCAAATGCAGCTTTTCTTGCTAGTGAAGCTTCAAAAGAGCATAACTTTGCTTTAATGGCCTATGCTTCATCTTCTGGTTCAGATTCTGAGGTATCTAATGATTCTAAAACATCTACTTGTTCTTTTAAATCATGTTCTGATAACTTAGAGTCTCAAAAGGCTATCACTGAGAGTATGAGAAAAGAAGTAGAGAGATTGACTCTAGATAACTTAGGATATAAAGTTGGTTTAGAGGGTATGGAAGAGAGGCTAAAATTCTGTATTAAATGTGAATTTGAGTATGTAGAAAAGATCAATATACTAGGTGGTGAAATTGATCTTAAAAACAGAGAGATTAAAATGCTTAAAGATAAACTAGCAGAAGCAGAAAGTATAAAAGTTCAGGCCCTAGAGGAAAAAGAAAAACATATTGTTAGGGTTGCTAAATTACAATATGCTTCTGATCTTGTACAGAAACCAATTGGCCAAAAACTGCTTAGAGATGGTACTGGTATAGGATACAATGATATGCCACCACCCCCCTTAATGAAACATGCACCACCAGTTAAAGAACTGTCATTTAGTAGTGAATTCAGTTTTAATAAACCTGTTAAAGAAGTAAATAAGACTGAAATACCTAAGATAAGTTCTGATAAGTTATCTGGTGCTCCCATAATTGAAGATTGGGAATCAGATTCTGAGGATGTTAGTACTGAATCAACTAAGTCTGAAAAGATAGAACCAGTTAAGAAAGTTGATTCTAAGCAAGTCAACCCTGTACCTAGATTTGGAGCTAAAGTTACCAAGAAAGTTGTAGAGTACAGAGAAATTCCTAGGGAACAGATGAAACAATTTAAACCTAGGGGAAATCAAAGAAGCTTAAATGGTCTAATTTCTAACAGACTAGGTGATGAGTTTCAATGTGTTAATAAGGCTTGTTTTGTGTGTGGTAGTTTTGAACACTTACAGAGAAGTTGTTATAAAAACAGACCACAAGTTTGGAATCAATGGAGGAGGGTAAATCATAAAAACTTTTCAAGAAAAACAAACCCTCATCCTAACAGTAACATGATTCCACAAGCAGTGCTGATGAGGAATGGGAATACAAAATCTATTGTCACTGCTTCACAAAAATGGGTTCCAACCACTGATAAGCTAAATGTAAACTCGGCTAAGCAGTGTCAAACCACTGATAAGCCAAAAATCACCACTGATTCAAAAGAAGTTTTAAAAATTCCAAAGGTGATAACTGATACAGTGGTTGGAAATCATTTTTATGTTGTTAAGGCCTCAGCAAGTTGGCAATGGAAGCCTAAGACAAAGGTTTTACCACATGTCAACTGTGCATCAATGGACTTAACAAAATTTGAATATTTTGATGCACAGGGCAGACCCAAGTCAGTACTGACTTGGGTCCACAAGAGGAACTAATGTGTGTAATCTTATGTGCAGGGCAATCTTCAAACTGAGCTAAAAGATAAAGGAGTTTTTGATAGTGGTTACTCTGGGCACATGACTTGGGATGGAAGCAATTTGGAAGATTTTGAAGCTTATGATGGAGGATATGTGGCATTTGGCTATGATCCAAAAGGAGGAAAGATACTTGGCAGAGGCACAATCAGAACAGGGAAGCTAGACTTTGAAAAGGTCTATTTGGTACAGGGACTAAAGTACAATTTATTCAGTGTTTCTCAAATGTGTGATAAGAAAAACTGGGTACTTTTTGGGGAAACTGAGTGTGTGGTGTTATCTCCTGAATTTAAGATGCCTGATGAGAAGTTTATACAACTTAGGGTACCTAGGAAGGAAAATATATACTGTTTTGATCTTAAAAATGTTCTTCCTAATAGGTCCTTATGTTTGTTTGCTAAAGCATCTGTTGATGAGTCTATATTGTGGCATAGAAGGCTAGGTCATCTAAATTACAAAACAATCAATAAACTGGTAAAAGGAAACTTAGTGAGAGGGTTACCTTCAAAGGTTTTTGAGTGTAAGGAACTGTGTGTGGCCTGTCAAAAAGGAAAACAACATAGAGCCTCTTGTAAGACCAAAACTGTAAACACCATAACACAACCACTGTTTATGCTTCATATGGACTTATTTGGACCAACCTTTGTTAGAAGCTTGAACCATAAGCAGTATTGCCTAGTTATCACTGATGATTACAGTAGATTTTCTTGGGTATACTTTTTGGCAACTAAGAGTGAGACTAGTGAAATTCTTAAGAGTTTCATTACTAAGATAGAAAATCTAGTAAGTCATAAGGTCAAAGTCATCAGATGTGATAATGGAACTGAGTTTAAGAATAATGTGATGAATCAGTTCTGTGTAGCTAAAGGTATTGAAAGACAGTTTAGTGTTGCTAGAACACCACAACAGAATGGTGTAGCTGAAAGGAAAAATAGAACACTAATTGAGGCTGCTAGGACAATGTTGTCAGAATCAAAGTTACCAACTACCTTTTGGGCTGAAGCTGTAGGAATTGCATGTTATGTGCAGAACAGAAGTAAGGTAGTGAAGCCTCATAACAAGACCCCCTATGAGCTATTACATGGTAGGAAGCCAATGATTGCATTCCTAAAACCTTTTGGGTGTCCTGTTACCATTTTGAATACCATAGACTACCTAGGCAAGTTTCAAAAGAAAGCAGATGATGGATACTTTTTAGGCTATTCCACTAATAGCAAAGCCTTTAGAGTATACAATAGGAGGACTAGAATTGTTGAAGAAAACCTACATGTTCAATTCAGTGAAAAGACTCCTAGTGTTGAGACCAAAGGACCAGACTGGTTGTTTAACATTGATATGCTAACCAAATCTATGAATTATGAGCCTATCATTGCAGGAACTTCCACTAATACTGATGCAGGTATTCAAAAGGATTCTGAAGTAGATAAATCTTCAAAGGAAGCTGATTCTCCAACAGAGTTCTATTTGGTTGAAAAGTGGAAAACTGGTACTGTTCCTTCCATCATTCACAAGCAAGGTCCCTCTGATGATGATATACATAATTCTGGAGGCAAAGTTGATCATCATCAAGATAAAGATGAGTTGGTGCAAGATAACTCAGTGTTGGTAGAAGAAATTGAAAAGAAGAAAAAGCAGTCTGCAAACACTGCTAAGCCTACTGAAAGTGCTGATAGGCCATCTGTAAATGCTGACAAGCCATCTTCTACCACTGATAGTTCAAGTGCAATTCCGGCTACAAGCACTGATGATAGTACTTTCTTTGGACCTTATCCAAAACCACTATTTGGTGATGAGGAGTATCCAAATGATCCTAATATGCCTGACTTGATTGAGATGGATACTCCTACTGATGATGAAGACATGGATGAATTCTTCAATGCTAATTTGACTAATTTGGACACTGTTATTAATGAAAGTCCAATTACTTCTACCAGAATTCACAAGATTCATCCCAAGGAACAGATTCTTGGAAATTTGAATACTCCAGTTCAAACAAGAAGCAGGGTAAAGAATTCAGAACCCTTTCCTGAACATGGGTTCTTTGCAAGATCTCTTCACAAAAGAAACAGTCATAAAGATCTGCAAAATTGCTTGTTTGCTTGTTTTCTGTCTCAAAAGGAGCCCAAGAGAATAGAAGAAGCTCTAACAGAAGAAGGATGGGTAAAATCAATGCAAGAGGAGCTTCTTCAGTTCAAACTTCAAGAGGTTTGGACATTGGTTGATATTCCAAATGAGAAGAGGGCTATTGGGACTAAATGGGTATTCAGAAACAAAAGGGATGAAAGAGGAATTGTAGTGAGGAACAAGTCAAGATTGGTTGCTCAAGGATACACACAAACTGAAGGTTTGGACTATGATGAAGTATTTGCATCAGTTGCAAGGATAGAGGCTATTAGATTGTTTTTGGCTTATGCTTCATTCAAAAATTTTGTTGTGTATCAAATGGATGTTAAAAGTGCTTTTTTATATGGCACTATTGAAGAGGAGGTATATGTTTGTCAACCTCCTGGTTTTGAGGATCCTGATCATCCTGACAAAGTTTACAGGGTGAGGAAGGCTATGTATGGACTGCATCAGGCTCCTAGGGCATGGTACGAATGCCTATCTACTTATTTGATGGACAATGGGTTTAAAAGAGGACTGATTGATAAAACCTTGTTCATTAGAAAGCACAAAGATGATATTTTACTGGTTCAGGTTTATGTAGATGACATCATCTTTGGGTCTACTAACAAGGAGCTATGCATAGATTTTGAGAAACTTATGCATGATAAGTTTCAGATGAGTTCTATGGGAGAACTCACTTTCTTTTTGGGGCTACAGGTTCAACAAAGGACTGATGGTATTTTCATTAGTCAAGACAAGTATGTAGCAGATGTGTTGAAGAAATTTGGGTTTCAAGATGTAAAAAGTGCAAGTACACCTATGGAGACTCAGAAACCTATGCTACCAGATGATGGAAGTCCCAAAGTTGATTTGAAGTTGTACAGATCCATGATTGGATCTTTGATGTATCTGACTGCCTCTAGGCCAGATATTATGTTCTCAGTATGTGTGTGTGCACGATTTCAAGTAACACCCAATACCTCACACATGAATGCTGTTAAGAGGATCTTTAGGTATTTGAAAGGTCATCCTAAATTGGGCCTTTGGTATTCTAAGGATTCTCCTTTTGATTTGGTGGCCTACACTGACAGTGACTATGCTGGAGCTAGTCTGGATAGGAAGTCTACCACTGGAGGATGTCAGTTCTTGGGAAGCAGACTTATTTCATGGCAGTGTAAGAAGCAAACTATTGTGGCTAATTCTACAACTGAGGCTGAATATGTGGCTGCTGCTAGTTGCTGTGGTCAAGTTCTATGGATTCAGAATCAATTGCTGGATTTTGGGTACAATTTTATGCATACTAAGATTTACATTGATAATAACAGTACAATTTGCATTATCAAAAATCCTGTTTTACATTCTAGAACTAAACATATTGAGATAAGACATCACTTTATTAGAGATTGTAATGAGAAAAGGTTGATTCAAATGGTAAAAATTCATACTGACTTCAATGTTGCTGATCTTCTCACAAAAGCTTTTGATGTGGGAAGGTTTCAGTATCTTGTTGTTAATATTGGAATGATAAATCTCTAAAACTCTCAAATTGTTTTGTATAAGTTTGTGAAAGTATTGGACTGTTATTATGTAATCTTAGTATTGCTGTTTCTTTTTATATCCACTGACAGTGTTGTTTCTAAAGGTCTATATCCACTGATAGAATTGATCTATCCACTGCTAGTTGTTCTGTGTTTCCACTAACTTTTGTGCAGGTAAAAGACAAGTCATTATAGAGATGCAAGAAGTACTGAAGTTACATTGTTCATTCAACAAAGCAGTTTACAGCTTACAGCTTACAATGAAACTTCAAGTGCTAAATAAAGACTACATCTATACATGATTTTCTCCTAATATTTCTACTCCTACTATCCTTGCTGATGTCGTTTGAATGCTGGATATGCATTTATCATATGCAAACGAAGCAGCTAAGGATCAAAATGGAAAGGATGGATTGATGCAAACGAAGAAGCTGAAGCTGATTGTGGCAGATAGATGGTTGATATGATATTCTTCTTGTGCTCCATCTTCTCTTACCACTACTCAGCAACTTACTCCATCTTTCCTTTTCCCTTCCTGGTTACTATGTGTGATGAAGCACCATGAGTTGGTGCCCTAAGACCAAGAACCACCTCTCTGTCACTAGGGAGTGGTGGGTTTCTTGCTCGAGGTCTTGGTTGGGGGTTAGACGATGAAGGTTTGGAGTTTGAAGTCTTCTTCTTAGAAGAGTCATCAGAGTCTTCAGAGGCATCACTTGGATTCACCACACTATCATCTTCAGTTGATGGAAGAAATGGAGATTTTCTTGGTCTTGGTACTAGTGGAGGCAAATAGGTTAGCCATGGGTTTCCATCTTCACTTGATGATGAAGATGATGAAGAGGATGAGGAGGTGGTTAGATCAACCACTTCTGGTTTGTTCCAACTAGGGTTCCACATTTTGATTGATTGGGGATTTTGGAGCAATTAGGGTTTTTATCTCTTGTTGGTTTGGGCGTTATATGATATATGGGTGCTTTTTATAAGTGAGGATTAGGGTTACTGAAGTAACTAAGGGACAGGTTTAATGTGGTTGGAAAGTTAATGAGGTTCTTGGGGATTGGACTGAGATATATTCTAGAAGTTGACTATGTTGACTTTACTGTTCTAACCTCGGATAGGTTGTTTGTAACCACTTCTGGCTATTTCTAACCACTGACAACCATAATCTTTGTCTCTGTGTTTGTTTTGTGTTGTCTTGCAGGAAAGAAGGATGTGTGTGCATAAGGAGCTAGTGTGTTTGCTGCTTATGTTTGTGTAAAAAAAAATAAATAAATAAAAAATGTGATAATTTTTGTGTAAACCTTCATATCTTGTGAGATATCATTTCAATTGGCATGGATTTGCTTGCTCTAATGTTGTTCAGTTGGGAGGAGTGATTATCTGTATCCACTGATGGTGTGTTACAACTGCGGACAGATGTTGTGGAAGCACGGATAGTATGATTCTCTGTTTGTCATGTTACAGGGGTTGTTTTGACACTTTGGCAAAAGTATATATCTCACTTACCAAAAACACGGATGGATCACTTTCTTTAATCTAATAACCACTTCTACTTCTCCACATCCTTAAACCCTAATCACTTTTATTGATTTCTTCACACACCCACTTCGTTTACATCAATGGAACCACGATCAATGCCTGAGGAGTACTCCACTTCACATAATCTTGTTGCTATTCTCACCAAAGATGCTCGCTCGGAAGGGTTTCATCAAATGATTGATTTTCTTGCTCATAGTCCCATTCACTTTGCTCTAACGGTTGAACCTACCATTCTTAAAGCCTATATACGACAGTTTTGGAAGAATGCTAAACTTGAAAATGTTAATGGGTTGGAGGTTTTTAGTACTCGGGTGGATGATAATGCTATTTCGGTTTCTGAGGAGCTTATTAGAGAAGTTTTGAGGCTTGATGATGCTGATGGTGTTGATAATCTTTCTGATGATGAGATTGTGGCTGGTTTAGAGAGATTAGGATACACATACAGAGGTGAAAAGGTACAATTTTTTAAGAATCTGTTTTCTCCACAATGGAAGTTTTTGATTCACACTTTGTTGATGTGTATGAGCAATAAGACCACAGGCTTTAATCATTTTCCTTCAAAAATTGCTACTGCTATTATTTGTTTGTCAGATGGAAGGAAATTTAACTGGTCTAGGATGATTTTTGAGGGGTTAGTGCAGAATATTAGGAAGAAGGGCAAATATTATTTGTATCCTCGATTTGTTCAATTGCTTGTGGAACATCAAATCCATGCTCCTATTGAACATGTTAGAGAGTATGAGGTCCATCGTATGATTCCTCGAGTGTTTGCATATATGAGGAATCCGCCACAGAATGTTGTTATTAGTGATGTTCCTTTGTTTCCTCACATGCTAAATTTTCCTACTGATTCTGAGGTTCATGAGGCTATGAGCACACAGGGCACTCAGCTTCCTCAGGCTAGTGCTAGTGGTATGGTTAATGAGGCTGTCACACGGGGTAGAGGTGACATGATTGGAAGGGCTTCCACTACTGATTCATGCTTAGATGCAGGTCAGGATAGTGGAAACATAAATAAGACCCAACCTTTGGCAACTCCTAATGTGGAAAGTTCTTTGGAGCTTAACACAGGTGGAGGTATCCCTAGCCAACTTGCTGCTACAGGGTACATAGATGATCAGGCTCGGTCTGGTGCTATGTCTTTTATATCCAAGGATTCACCGCTCGGAGCAGTTAACACAGCTCGAAGTGATGAGGATAGATTGGAACCTGATAATGAATTGACGGTTGATGACTATGTACATGATGACTTTTTCGATGAACCACTTCTCGGACCAGATAACACAGGTCGAAGTGGGGAGGATATTCTTGAACGTGTAAATGAATTGACGGTTCTGTGTGCTAAAATGGAGGATAAGATTTCTAGTCTACAAGAGGTCACTGTGCTTCAGGGTAAAACTATTCGGAGATTAAAGCATAGGGTCTTGGTTTTGGAGAGAGTCAAAAGACCTGGACTTGCTGTTTTGAAAGCTTTGAGGCGTATGAAAACGAAAGTGAACTCTTCTTCTACTCTGAATGTGGATGATGTATCCAAACAGGGGAGGAGTGATGCCATGACTTCAGGGGAGGCTGGGAATGTATCTGTTGGTGTTACTATGGAAGAAGATGTTGACAGTGGAGATCAAGAATTTGTAGTTTCTGATAAAGCTGGAAATGCTGTTGTTCTTGAAGAACTGAGGAATGTTGACATAGTGCAGAACACAACAACTGATAGTATATCTGAAATCCTGGTTAGTACTTTTGTAACCACTGATGTTTCAGATTTGGCTATTGTGTCTACTACTGTCATACCCACTGCTATCACAACTACTTCTACTGTTGTTACAACTCTTTCTGAATTACCATCTAAGCCTAAAGAAGTAGAGAAAGAGGCTGCAAGCACATTGATGAATCTGAGCAAAACATCATCTATACCTACATCAATAATTGCACCTGCTTTATCTATTCAGTCTACTGCTACTAAATCAAAAGGTAAACCAAAAGGTAAAAGTTTGGTTATTGGTGAACCTTTGAAGAAGAAAATTGTCAAATCTAATGTTGGAAAAGGCAAAGAAGTAGTACTGAAGTTCAAAAATAAAACAGAACAAGAGGCTTATGATAGAGAGTTTGCTAGAAATATAGAAGAGGAGGATAGAGCAGTTTTGGAGAAGAGAAAGAGAGATGAAGAAGAAGCTAGTCAGAAGATATTAGCTATATGGTATGAATCTCAAAACTATCTTAAAGCTTTAGAATTGATCAATGATGAGTATACAGTACAAGAATGGGCTTTATTCGATGATGAAGAAAAGGCTAGACTTCTGGGTATGTTGGCAAAGAAGGTTAGTAAAGAAAAGAAGAAAATTGTAAGAAAGAAACCTCCTTCTATTGCTCAGTTGAGGAATGCTTTGATGAGAATTATCAAGAATTCTGGTATATATGTTTCTGAAAATCTTAGTACCTGTTCATTTAAAAGAATTTTGGAAATCTATGAGACATGTATGCGAATTAATAATGATGATTTCTGTCCGATGAATTCTCAAAAGGAGAAAGAGTGGATTAAAGAGCATGATGCATGGATGGAAAGTAAACGAAAAAGAAAATCTGAGGTTCAGGAGACATCTGATTCTAAGAAGTTGAAAGTTGTTGCAGATGTGAATCAAATCATTTCTTATGAGTTTAATCTTTTAGATGGAAGTGAAGGTGTTTGGAAAATTCAAAGACTCAATAATGATGTTTCTTAGTATAATAAATTTTCTCAAATGCTTCAATATTTTGATAGAGATGATTTGATGAATCTTTGGGTACTTTACAAGAATAATTTTGGTGAAGTACATCCAGATGATTATCATGAGAGGCTGATGTATTATAATTTGAAGATTCTGTTTGAGCCTACTCATACTGAACCTGAATGGCAAGGACTCTACAATGGTCAAGTTACTCGTTGGTTTCTATATCAAACATGTGGAGTTCATGTTTTAACTGTTTCTGGACAGATTATTCATATGCTTGTAGAAGGTGATTATCCTAAATTGAATAATCATCCAGGAATCATTGCTCAGATGTTGAAGCCGGGTTGTTTCAAGATGTTATTGTCCTATGATAGTCAAGCTTATGACTTGTTGAAGAAGTACGAGAAGATACTTAAAGCAAGTAAGTGTTTGTCTACATCCTCCACATCAGATGTTTTGAGCTTAAAAGAAACTTGAGAATTCTGTTAGAATTTATCAAGTTTAGGGGAGGATTGTTGGGTTTTAGGTTCCTTGGAAGATGAATTACTTTAAGTAATGGAACCACGGACAAGCTTGAAGATAACCACGGACTGAAGAAGTGTAACCACGAATGAAGATAACCGCGGCTAGTAGTAATTTGTAACCACTGATAGTATATTGTAAGCACTGCTAGTTTTCTATAGTCGGTTAGTTTATTGTATCAGATAAATATGGAAAAGATATTTATCTTGTAGGTTACGTATTGTATATTTTATAGGACTCCTTAGCCTATAAAAGGAGGTCCTAGGTTAGGTTAGATATACGTATGTTTTATATCTAAGGTCGATACACTTCAAGGTTGCAAAACCCTAATACTGTAAGAGTATTCATATTAATAAATAATATTGAGGTGTTGATTGTTAACTGTTCTTCTTCTTAAGATCAAGTGTTAAATTCCGCGTAATACTTGATAAGCTTTTGTTACAAGTAAGTTTCTATATTAGATCGTTTGCTCAACTGGGATCAACAAGATCTTCAACAGGGTAAGTTATGACATCAGCTGTTGGATTCAAATTAAAGTTTCTTCCAGGAAGAAATACTTCTGTATCATCTAATGAAGGTGTAGGACATGGTGGTTCTTGTGCAGATGGATCTTGATCAGGTGCAGAACCAACACCTTCCATATGAACATCTTCAGTAGTTGAAAGATTCTCAACACTTTGTTCCTTTGAAGCTTCAGTAGATTCCTTATTCAAATAAGTTCTTCTCCTTTTTCTAGCAAATCGAATGGTTTCCTTCTTCTTTGAAGATTCAGCAACAACTGGTGAAGGAACATTGGTCTTCTGAGCCACATCAGCCAAGATTTTAAGAGAACCAAACTGAGAATCCGCTTGTTCCTCATCAGAAGAAACCACAAGCTTCCTTTTTGTATGATGCCCGAGTTGTTCCTCCAAACTCTTAACCTTATTTAACCTTAACCTAGGGTACATCAAAAACTTATGCTTTTTCCTATGAATATTTTCAACCATATTATCAAAAATAAACTTAGAAAAATTATAAGTTAAACCTTAAGAGAGACACACAATACCACATCCCAATTGAGTAGAAAATTGGTCCCATGCTCCTGATTTGTTGCTTATACACTGAAGCAATGTGTGAACCAAGAACCTCCACATCAGGCAAAAATGATTTTTTAACCACATGTCTGTCCTTGTACCTTGGTATCCAATAGCTCTCAACCCCGTAAGTATCTCCACCAAACTAGAGTTATAAACCCCATAAACATCGTCCAAGCAAAGCCTCCTTCTTATCAGCTACTCTGTCACCACATGCAATGTTCCGTCAATCATAGCCAC
Organism: Chrysanthemum seticuspe; assembly: GCA_019973895.1. Lineage (NCBI taxonomy): Eukaryota > Viridiplantae > Streptophyta > Magnoliopsida > Asterales > Asteraceae > Chrysanthemum > Chrysanthemum seticuspe. Next base: position 744,557 of record BPTQ01000008.1, on the reverse strand, counting down.
TATCTCTGTTTCACTTCGTGTTGTAGCAGATGCCTAGAACTGTGTAACCAACGATTCATATATTGCATTAGGAGAATGCGTTAAAATAAAATGAATCTTGGACCTTTTCAAGAACTCCACCATCGGTTCATACAACTCATCACCTTTAGCTTTTCCCAGAAAAGCAACTTTATTGTGATCTTTCATAAATTGAAGTGCCATGAGAAAGATTGTGATTTAGGGTTAAGAATCACACACTGGAAGTGTTTTGAATGTAAGTGAAGAGGGAAGGTTTATTTTGAAGTAAGGAAATGCGAATAATGGAATGGAAGAGGTTACCCAAGATATAGTCAAAAGTATCGGAACTTTTGTTGACCATATCCTACGTGTATTTCATCTTAATCCATTGACAAAAATAACACTTCAGCAGAAACAAGGTCATTCTGCTGAAGTAAAGTACTTCAGCAGAAACCACCCAAGATAAAGATATCTTCGGTAAAATATCTGGAGCATTACTGTGCCACCCAACTTGCATTAATCCATGCATCCGTCTATATAACAATCCCCAATACACTCTTAACTCATATCATTTACCCCCTGTTTTCATCACAAACCCTAATTTCACCATGAACCACAATAAACCATAATCAACCATGAATACTAAACCAGAGGTTGTTAATCCAACCTCTTCTCCATCATCATCATCATCTAGTGATTTCCTTCAGTTTTGGTCATGTCCACATGACCCTTGACCTTTGAAATCCCCATTTCTCAGTTCTTCTGATGATGATAGTGTAGTGAATCCAAGTGAATCTTCTGATGATTCTGATGACTCCTACAAGGAGAGAACATCATACTCCCAACCTTCAGCACCTCAGCCTCAACAAAGGCCACGTGCTGAAAGAGAGGTGGTGCTCGCTCTTCCTGCGCCATGGTTTGGTGCTTCATCTCATATCGTATAAGGGAAAGGAATAAGGAAGATGTATTTATTTCTTTTTGGTGAAACCAGTAGATGAAGCACAAAGGAAATGTGTACTCATCTTCATCATCTACGGTTTCCTTAATCCATCCTTCCCATTTTGATCCTTAGCTTCTTCATCGTACCGGTCATGCATATCCAGCCATCGGGATAGAAGACATGGGTGGTTATGCATATCATAGACGTGCATATCCAGCAGTTGGAATAGAAGATATGAGCGGTCATGCATATCCAACAGCTGGAAAAGATGATATGAGCTAGTTGATGATAGGAGTTTAGAATAGGTTTAGAAGATCATGTATAGAACTGTTCTTGTAGTTGCATTTGAAGTTGATTGTAATTTGTAAGCTGTAAGCTGTAAACTGTTTCTCGAATGAATGAATGAACAACTTAACTTCAATTACTTCTCTTCAGTACTTTATCTTCGGTGGAAACAATTTACTCACTTCAGTACTTAGCTTTCAGTAGAAACAAGTTTTAAGCTTAATTGACCATTTATCAAAGAACCACACTGGATGAACTTGAACTGAAATAGGCATACTGCAAAAAAGACACAGAGAAACACAAAAACCAAATAGAGACAAACAAACTAAATTATCATTAGCTAGTTAGTGTTAGCAAAAAAAAATATACATAATAATATACAAAGTTTACTACAAAATCCTCCCCTGAGGCCTATGCCTCCCCTTAAACTTTGCAGTTAAGGGTTAAGCATTCCAATATTGACCACAAGGTGTTGAAACCTTAGTCCATCAAAAGCTTTTGTTAACAGATCTGCCACATTATCATCAGTATGAATTTTAGCCACTTTTATCAAATGTTTTTCATATGCATCTCTTATAAAGTGGTGCCTGATTTCAATATGTTTAGTTCTACTGTGAAAAACTGGATTTTTGACAATGCATATGGTACTTTGATTATCAATAAAAATTGTTGTGTTCATGAAGTTATACCCATAATCCAACAATTGATTTTGAATCCAAAGAACCTGTCCACAACAATTTGCAGCAGCAACATACTCTGCTTCAGTAGATGAGGTAGCCACAACAGTTTATTTCTTGCATTGCCAAGAAATCAATCTCTTTCCAAGGAATTGACAACCTCCAGTTGTGGATCTCCTATCCAGATTTGCACCAGCATAGTCACTATCACTGAATGCTTCCAACTTAAAAGGAGACTCTTTTGGGTACCAAAGGCATAAATGAGGTTGGCCTTTGAGGTACTTAAAGATCTTCTTGACAGCATTGAGATGGGAAGTGAGTGGAGTGACTTGATGTCTAGAACAGACACTCACAACAAAAGTAATATCAGGCCTTGAAGCTGTTAGGTACATCAATGAACCAATCATATACCTGTATAAATGAACATTCACAGGTAGATCTGGTTCATTGTTGGTCTTTGTCTTTGGAGCTTCATAAGGTGTTGTGGCAGTCCTGACACCCTCCATACCAAACTTCTTCAAAATGTCCCTCACATATTTATCCTGACTGATAAATATACCATCAGGTTTCTGCTGAACTTGGAGACCCAAAAAGAACATAAGCTCCCCAATGGCACTCATCTGAAACTATCCCTTCATCAGCTCCTCAAACTCCCTGCACCAAGCTTCTTTAGTGGAGCCAAATATAATATCATCCACATAAACTTGCACAAGAATGATGTTTGTGTAATTCTTCTTTAGTAAAAGTGTCTTGTCAATGGCACCTCTTCTATAACCATGCTTCAGCAGAAATGATGAAAGCCTAGCATACCATGCTCTTGGTGCCTGATGTAGGCCATAGAGAGCTTTCACCACCTTGTAAACATGATCAGGATGATCTGGGTCTTCAAATCCTTTGGGTTGAGTGACATATACCTCCTCCTCTATTTCACCATACAGAAAAGAACCTTTAACATCCATTTGATATACCATGAAGCCCATATAAGATGCATAAGCCAATAATATCCTTATGGCTTTAACTCTGGCAACAGGTGCAAATACTTCATCATAATCAATCCCCTCCTCTTGTCTATAACCCTGAGCCACTAATCTTGCTTTGTTCTTAATCACAACACCCCTTGCATCTCTCTTATTCTTCAGAAATTTAGTCCCAATTGCATACCTGCCATCAGGTAGTGGAACCAAGATCCAAACTTGTTGATTTTGAAACTGTTGCATCTCTTATTGCATTGCTTCAACCCAACTTGAGTCTTCAAGAGCTTGAGTAACACTGGTTGGTTCCACTTGTGAAAGAAAACAAGCAAACAGACAATGCTCAAAGTCTGTGTGGTTGTCTCTTTGCTGGTTTGAGACATAAGAGAGAAAAGCAACTTGTCCAAACTTAGGACTTGTTATAGCCCTTCGAGTTCTAACAGGTGCTAGAAGATCACGAATAATATTGGATTGAGGGTGAGTAATGTTTATCCGTTTGGTGGCAGTGGGGTTGACTTCAAATGATGGTTCAAGATTAGTCACAGTTGGCTCAAAGGTTGTGTCACAGGAAGGTGAGGTGAAAATGCCAGATTTGGGTTAATGATTTCCAGGATCTGATGGCCTTGGAAAGCATGTATATGGCTCTCCAAAGTCTGTAGAAACTTTGGTAGAAACAGGAGTAGAAACAGCAGAGCCTTCAGCAAATTTGTTGATGATGGGAGAAACAGGATTACTTTCAGGAGAATCATGGTTTCCACTGACAGCTTCTCTTGCTACCTCCCCATTCAGCTTCTCAGCTTCAAGCTTAGCTGCATACTCTTGTGTCTGAAGCCTAGCAAGTTCCTAAGCATAATGTGACTCCTCTTCACTCTCATCAGAAGTAACTCCAGAAGTATCACCTGCAAAATGGTTAGGAGAGAAAGAAGTCACAAGAATAGGTTGTTCATCATCTTCAAACTCACTATCAGAGTCAGCATCCAAGGTACCTGCAATGTTAGTGGGAGACTCTTGAGAACCTGCATTTTGGTTAGCCATATGTCTAGTATAACCCAAGTAATCAGTTAAGTAATCAAGGTCAAAAGACCACACATGACCCTGTCCTTGAACATTAGGCTTATCTTCTAGGTATCTCAGATTCAAAGTCTCCTCTATCTTCTTGGAAGATAAATTGTACATCCTGTAAGCCTTACTATGAGCTGAATAACCCACAATATAACCATCATCAGCCTTCTCATCTAATTTCCCCAATGGATCACTAGTATTCAGAATGGTCACTTAACAACCAAAAGGTTTGAGGTAATGAATGGTTGGAACTTTCCCAAAGAGAAGTTCATATGGTGTTTTGAGGTGAGGTCTAGTAATGGAAACCCTGTTTAGCACATAACAATCTGTGCCAACTGCTTCAGTCCAAAACATAGTGGGCAGTTTAGAGTTTGCAAGCATTGATCTTGCAGCCTCTATCAAGGTCCTATTCTTTCTTTCAGCCACCCCATTTTGTTGTGGGGTTCTTGGATTGCTATAGTCCCTTTTTATCCCTTTAGAACTACAAAGTTCTATAAGAATAGCATTCTTGAACTCTGTCCCATTATCACACCGAATTCCCTTAACCTTTTTGTTCAACTAGTTTTCAACAAGGGTAATGAAGTCTTTCAGCACTTGAGATGTTTCATATTTAGTCCTTAGAAAGAATACCCAACAAAATCTGCTAAAGCCATCAGTGATAACCAGACAAAAATACTTGTGATCAATGCTTCTGACTTGAGTTGGACCAAAAAGATCCATATGCAGCAACTGAAGAGGTTCAAAAATAATGCTCACAGCAATGACAGCTTTGTAGGAGGCTCTGTGTTACTTTCCTTTGTTGCAGGCAACACAATTATGATCATTGGTGAAAACTTTGGAAGGAAGACCTTCAACAAGACCCAGTTTAGAAAGCTTGTTTATGGTCTTGAAGTTCACATGAGCCATCCTCCTATGCCATTTAGTAGACTCATCCAGGGATGCTTTAGCCACCAAACAAGTAAGGTCACCTTCTGGTTGGACATCTTTGAGGTTGAATGTGTATAGATTGTGAGTTCGAGGAACTCTCAGCAGAATTGATGTATCTTCTGGAAGCTTGAAGTCTTTAGATAGCACAAGACATTCATCTTCAGAGAAGAGTACCTTGTTCTTGGTGTCACAAATTTGTGAGATTGAGAACAAGTTGAAATGCTGCAGTTCCCTTACATAGTACACATTCTCAAAGTTCAGTAAAGGTGTTTTGATGGTGCCTTTCCCAGTGATTCTACCATCACTTCCACCAAAAGTCACATTGCGTCCTCCTACTATAGGAACAAAATTATGCATCATATCTATGTTTCCTGACATGATTCTTGAACAACCACTATCAACAATACCAATATCTTTATGCCTAAGAGGATGATCCTATAGTAACAAAAATATATACAAAAGAATGTTAGTAAACAAAGGAGGCTCACGTCATTACTGACTTGAACCTGCCTTGTGGATCATATGATTTAGGCCTAGCAGATGAGAAAGATCCACTATTGTTCTTGGAGTTCCATTGAAATTTGGGTCCCTTTTTATTCCAAGAACAACCTGCTGAGGGCTTGACAGCAATATCCCAATATCCTTTCCCAGCATTCATTGAGTCAACATATTCAGGCCAATAACCATGTTTAAAATATGAACCAGTTGGTTGCACATAAGGTCTGGCAACTGATCTTCTCCAAGGAGAATCAGTATAAGCTGCTTGTGGGACATAAGGTGGTATATCATTAACATTGGTCCAAAATGGTCTAGGTTTCTGCTGAGTAGCACATACACCCAATCTTTGCTCATAAAAATCACAATCCTTAATTAAATGAAATTTACTTCCACATACAAAACATGTCTTCCTCTTAGAATATTTATTCAAATTAGAAGAAGTTCCATTACATGCAGAAGTACTCAAAACAGAAACATTAAAGGAATTGTTTTTAACAGTATTATTATGCAAAGATTTAAAAGACAAGTCTTCAGAGGAAACTGTCTTGGAAGATGATTCCTCAGCAGTTACTCTAGAAGTCTTGTAGATAAACTTGGGTGAAGGCGTGGGTGTAGGCTCAGGTGAAGGCTTGGGAAGGTCTGACTTATCACTTGAATCACAGCTGGCATAAGAAGTAGACCCTTGATCAGATGATTTGTCACTGTAAGAGCAAGAGACAAAGTCATTAGATGAAGCATCGGGGTCTGGCAAGTCTTTTGACTTTTTGCCATAAAGATGATGTGATCCATCAAAGTCAACTGAAATGGAAAGGTCAATAGGCATAGGTATTCCTCTAATAGGACCAGGGACAACATGTAAATTACCTTCTTTTATAAAATTAGCTAATCCTGCTGGTGTAGATTTACGCCCATCATACCTAGCTTCAGGACCTACATATTTTTGAAAGCCTATACCTAAACCAGAGTTTACAGATTGACTACTATAGAGAATGCGAGCTACTTTATCACCTGACACTAACCATTCTTTATGTCTAGCTATTTACTAACCCAGTTTCTCTTTTAGCTCTTGGTTCTCAGACATAGCATTAGCTTTTTCTTTCTCAGTGCGTTTTAAGTCAATTTTTACACAATCTAGATCAATTTGTAGCCCCCTTATTTTTTCTTCATAAGCTATCTGATTCTTTTGAAACCATACTTTTTGTCTTTCTAATGTTTTTAAAATTTGTTTATAAGCCACAACATCAACATAACATTCATTATATTTAGGTTTCAAAATATCATAAGCTTCTTTAAGTTCATTGTATCTTTCACTACAACCAAAAACACAGTTGTGTACCTGAGAGAGGCCCATCAAGGCAATTTGATCATGCCTATCCTCTGAAGTACAGCTTGCCAGTAATCCAAGATTCTCTGTATCAGCAGCTTCCTCATTCACAGGTTCATGCATCGCCCAGCTGACTTGATCATCCATGGTGACAAGAGCTGCTGAAGTTCCAGCTTCCTTTTGATTCTGCTGATAGGAAGTATATTTAGCTCCATCTCCAACCTTCCTATCCTTGCATTCCCTTGAGAAGTGACCCATCTGGTGACAAGTGAAACACTTGACTTTTCTTCTGTCAAAACGAGCTCGATCCTTTCCCTTGAAGCCAAACTTTCTCCCAGACTTCTGCTCAAACCTTTTAATATCAACTGAAAGCATGGCCACCTGCCACTTCAGTTTCATCTCCTCCATATCAATGGGGTCCAATTGTTCAAAATCTTCATAGACAAGATGCTGCTGAGTATCATAGTTAGCAATAAAAGAATGAAGAACATCCTCCAATACACCACCAGCTTTAGCTTGAGAACTTGATGGAGTGGAAGTGTAAGAAGATGATGTTGATAAGTAAGTTGGACTTGGAGCAAGCGTCACCATATTGGAGGGAGATGCCCCAACAAAAGCTGTGTGACCAGGAGTGGATGCACGATAGGGACTTGTAACATCTGGTTCAAGGGATTTGAGTCTTTTGTACAACTCATCAAAAGTGAGCATGTTCAACCCACCTTTATCCTTGAGGGCAATATTTACTTGTAACCATGATGAAGGTAAAGATCGTAAGAACTTTGAATTACAATCATCATTATCAGGTTTTGCCTTCAGCTGGTTTAGCTGACTCAAAATCTTATGAAACCTGTCGAATCCTTTGTGGATACCTTCTTCTTCTGAGATTTGGAACTCTTGAAACTGTTGCTTCAGCATGGACTTCCTCATTCTCCTGGACTCTTCATTGCCACCGAACCTTGCTTTGATCGCCATCCATATATCCTTTGCATCAAGCATGTAGTGAAAATCACCCAAGTGATCTTCAGGTATAGCCTGAAGAAGGATAGTTCTCACTTTGTGCTCTCTTTGCACAGCCAGTATCTCTTCAGCAGATTTGGGAGGAACAGTTGTAACATTACCATCAGGGTCTGAGACAGTCCTCTTCAAACTGTTTCCCTTCTTCACAATTTCCCAAAGATTCCAATCATAGTTGGAAATCCAGTTCTGCATTTTCGTCGACCACAAATCGTGCTGTTCCTTCTTGAGGTAAGGAAACTTAGCATTGCTGTTGGAGAGACTGAGTTGTTGCATGGAGGTGTTGTTGTTGTTGTTGGTGACTTCGGCTTCATCATCAGTTCCAGGCATGGTGAATGTAGTTTTGGTTATATGGGGGTAAGGTAATTGAGTCTCTGATACCACTTGTTATAAACGCAGACCTTGATAGATCTTGAGCACTCGTAGATCGTTAGTATTGCTTATGTAATCACAAACAAACTAATAAACAATCTCTACAACTTGTATTCTATAGCGGAAATCAAACACAAGTACATATATAACTAAGAACACATTGATCCTCTATGGATCTTTATATTGATACTAAACTTTGTTTTTCTCACGTTATGAACGTGTTCAACGTCTCTCTAACTCATACTCTAATGTTCCTTTTATAGACAAGGACCCTAATATGTTTCTTGGGAAACCTACCAATATCTAACTAAAATATATGTTTTACCCATAAACATGCCCATGCTTACCTTGGACATTACAAGAATAATCCCATGCTAACCTTGGGCAGTACAATAATAAGCCCATGTTAACCTTGGGCAGTTCACTATAAATAATAAAAACTCATACGCACGACATCAGCAGAATCCTTCTGCATGCGCACTATATCAGCAGAAGCACGGCTTCACTTCAGCAGAAACCCTACTTCGCTATTTCAGCAGAATCACTGCTTCAATATTTCAGTAGATGCACGTTCTCACTTCAGCAGAATCCATGGCTTCACATAATGATGCACGTTTTCACTTCAGGAGAATCCATGGCTTCACATAATTCCCAACATGACTAAATATCTAAAACAAACATGCTTTGTGTTACTAAATATTACAAAAGGCTACATAAACTTAAAATTCAAGTAGCCATTGGATGAACAATAGTCACACAAAACACACATTTCTTCACTTTAAACGACATATGGTTACACTTATTAACACTTTTGGCCACTTTATGCTTAATTGTATGTGACTAAATACCCAAAAGAAACATGCTTTGTGTGACTAAATGTTAAAAAAGGCCACACAAACATAAAATTCATGTGGCCATTGGATGATCAATAGTCACACAAAATACACATTTCTTCACTTTAAACACCATATAATCACACTAAGTAACATTTTTAGCCATTTTATGATTAACTGCATGTGACTAAATACCCAAAAGAAACATGCTTTGTGTGACTAAATGTTACAAAAGGCCACACAAACATAAAATTCATGTGGCCATTGGATGATCAATAGTCACACAAAATACACAATTCTTCACGTTAACACCATATAGTCACACTTATTAATACTTTTAGCCACTTTATGATTAATTTTGTGTAACTAAATACCCAAAACAAACATGCTTTGTGTGACTAAATGTTAGAAAAGGCCACACAAACATAAAATTCAAGAGGCCATTGGATGAACAATAGTCACACAAAATACACATTTCTTCACTTTAAAATTCTAAAGTTACAAATAAAAAGAGCAAAAAAGACCAAATGCCAAGAAAATAATAGAAAAGAAAAAGATATCATATTAAATATTTAACATTGATATGTTAAATTTTACATTTCAAGTTCACCTCTGCCGCCACTACCTTCAATCACCATCGCTACCAACAATTCCACCCACCACTACCACCTCCAACCACGTCCGCCATCACCATGCTACACTCCACCACTAACCACCCTCATGGCGATGGATGTGTATGGTGTGATGGCGGCAGCAGGTGTGTTGGTAATGACGACGGTGTAGATTAGGGGTGACAATAGTGGTGACGACAGTGTTGGGTGGTGATGGTGGGTGGTGTTGGGGTAAAATTACGATGGGTGGGTTGGTAATGATGTGGTTTTTGGTGGTGGTATTAGTGGGCAGGATTAGTGGCGGTGGCAGCAGTGGTTTGCTGTATTAGTGGGTAAGGTTGGCGGTTTATGGTGGTGGTTAGTGGTGGTGGTTAGGTTGGTGGTAGCACGATAATTTGTGGTGGTGGTGGGTGGGTTGGTAGTAGTAGTTGTTATTACTGGCGTTGTTGGCAGCGCTGGTTGGTAGTGGCAATGAGGCTGGTGGTAGAAACGGTGGTTGTTGTTTGTAGTGGTGGGTGGGGTTAGTAGGCTTGGCATGATCCAGTCCATATGTGTAAGAGTCTTAAGAAGATGATTCGTAGTTATGAGTCACTTGTGCATTTTACGTTTTGTATTACAAGTTACGTGTTTGTCATTATTAAAACCGAAGAGACCGTTGTTTGAAACACATATTGATGGTGTTGACCGAATGGACATGTGGGTGCAAGGGGCATGAATACGCACTCTCCCTTGGTGAGCAAGAACATGGAGTCCATAAATCGAATTCACTTTCGGGTTCTTGATAGTGTCACTTGGGAGTTCTCCTACATCCCATTCATTGAAGGCTTTTAAGAGAGTGTCGAGCCTGTTTGTCATCTCGCTTTTTCATTGCTTGAAATCGGCATCAAGCTTAGTCAATCAATCTTCTTGAGATGACGTGAACTTGGATACTAATCCCTTAAGATTAGTGGAAGTTCCGGTGTTTGGAAGGTTGTTGTAGTAGGTATGATTTGGTTGGGACCTATTAGGTGGACTAGAGGAGTTGTTTTGGGGCGGGTTTGAGCTTTGGCTCCACCTAAGTTTAAGGTGATTTCTCCACAAGGGGTTGTAGGAATTTCCTAGATTGTTTTGCTCGGGCTTGAAAGTGTACCACTTCTCTCCCGCTCCGTCGGTACGCTTGGAGGTGTTGTCTGCAAAAGCTTGTTCGGCGAGTTTTGTGCAATCACGTTGTCCTATGTGGAGCACTTCTTGACACCACCACAAGATCCCATCATGAAACCTCCTCCACCAACCAATATCCCATCCAACTAAACATCTTTATGTTTAGTTTTCAAGAATTAGTGTCTAGGATCCTTTTTGTATTTGAAGCAAATCTTAGGGCCTCAAAGATCATCAAAGATTAATTTGTGATTCATGTAGTTTTCATTTCCTTGTCTTTATGTTGTATTCTCACCTTATGTGTGATCATCGTTTATCTATGAATGCATGGGCTTGTTTTTTGGTTGGATTGTTTTTTATCAGTTCTTAGGCTACTTAGCCTCTATGTTTTATGGTTGGATATTTGTCTTAATTGCATGTTAGATATTGTGTTTTTGTCATCTAACTTTATTTTGTAGCAAGAACCATTGGTCGATTCCTTGGTGCCCTCCAAGCGAGGGGGTATACATCAAGGGGGAGCCTTACCTTTGTCTAGAATTTCTTTTTGCTTCGACAAAAAAGGGGAGAAATGGGATATAAACTCAAATTAAAAACTTGTTAAAATAAATTTTCACCTAAAATGAGTTTATTTTTATCATCATCTAAAAGGGGGAGATTGTTGATGAAAATAATGTCTAAAAACATTATTTCTACCTTTTGATATCTCTACGTTTTGATGATAGCAAAATGTAAAAACACGTTACGTAAAAATTAAGGTAAACAAATGTTTAGTCGAATTATCCCGTTTCCACATGTATCACTCTAGGTATGAACAGACAAATTTACAACTTGACAAATGATCAAAGAAGTTAATTTGTGTTTCAAACTTCACATTTTGAATGTGACAAAAAAAATTTCAAAAGTACATTTTACAAATTATTTTTGAATAGTAAAGAAGTATTTTAATTGGAAAAATAAGTTTGAAAATCCCAACAACTATTTTTCCCCCCAAAACAGCTCCAAACTTCCCCAAATAAAGTTTCACCACTAAAAACAAAGTTTGGAGTGTCCTTGGCTGGGACGTTACCACGGTACCACTAAATTTAGTGGTACCGTGTGGTATTTACTGGTATTGTCCTACTATAACCATCATATTTTTTACTCCTATAAATACCAGCCCAATTGACACTTTTTAGGCAGCCCTTTTCAAACATAACTTTCTGAGTTTAATTCCCTTAACACACTTACATTCCTTTGATCATTTAGATAGTTTTATTCAGCTTCCATGATGAAAAGTGATGGGGTTACGAACAATTTCACGAAGAAAGATGATAGACTACGAGGAAGCTAGAAATAAGGGGAAACAAATATTACTTGATAAGATCAAACAAGGAAACCTAAACGAGATAGAAATCAAACTAGCTATTCTATTCCCTGGCATCGGCGCCAAAAACTTGATGCGCGTATAACGTGTTCAGGGTCAAAGGAACTTCTTTTTCTCCGAGCAAGTTTTTCAACACCCTAGGCAGTGAACCTAATCGTTGTAGTGTAGTATTGGGAATGCCTCGGGTATTGATATCGTTCTCTAGGGGAATAGGAATGCTAGTGAGAGATGTACTATGCTAAGGTTTGAGGTTGAGGAAGATTATTTTATATCTTCTTATATTTTTTAGCTAAGGGTAAAATCTCGGTATTTGGATTTGGGGTTTGGTACTTCTACCGATTACTCTACTTATCTAATTATCTAAACTATGGTTAGTCTATGTCTGTTGATGTGTGCTCGTATGATGATTAAAAATTTGTCTACCTATATACTATTACTCCCTAGTTATCTTTTTTTTGGTGGTTGAATTGTCACGTCCTTATTCTTAACGCGTTGTGTTTTCTAAGGTCGTAGGGTATGCTTTTATCCTTAACTCTTTGAGACTACCTTAAGGTTATTTCCTCCAAATCTCGAGGATTCATAAACTAACTCTAAGGTTATCTTTCGATATTTAGTCAACAATTACACCAGGTGGTTATAAACTAAGGTTCACAAATATCACTCAAGCATTAAAAACACAACGATGGCCTATTGCACTCCTAAGCCAATTACAATTAAGATAAGAGACACCCAATCAATAATTAATAACTAGGTTTCATAGATCTAAGCAAATACATAAGAAATTTAGCCGGACACGTTATACATGCAAGCATACATACACACATTCAAAGACATAAAGAAATCAATGACGTAAATTACTTATCTTGATCTAAAATAGGGTATGAGAACCCTAAGATACTGTCCAACCGGACCAAATTCATTTTAGGTTTTTACTCCACAACTCTACCTCCTAATTATGAAAATTTGATATCTATATATAATTTTACAACTGCGACGGCGTCACCTAATATTTGGGACGCCGTCAGATCGCCATCATTAGGGTTTCCTCTAGGGCAAGTCATTATTGGGACAACGTCACGTTGTGGTTTTGATGTCGTGAGTCTTCAGTAGTAACGTTGTCTGAATATGGATCTAGGCCGTCTGAGAAGAAAAGTCTTCGTGACGCCCTTACTCTTTTAAGCCTGACGCCGTCAGGTGTAAAATAGCAAATTCGCTATTGAGTCATCACAAATTCAATTACATAAAGAGGGACGGCGTCGCCCTCTATTTGGGACGCCGTAAGGTGTAATTCCAGCAGCTTTATTGTCTTGATCTTGACTTAGCCATTTTCTTCATATATTCACTCCCTTTTGTCCAAAAATGCATCATTCCAGCATCTTGCTTCCAAGAGACCTAAAAAGCGAAAAGGAATGAAATTAAGCAGTAACGGATATAAAAGAGAGCGATTAAGGGCTTAAATGACCCCTTAAAAGTGTACTTTTTAAATCCTTATCAGTATATAAGACCATTAGTAAAGTCATAACTAATAGACATAAAATGCTCTTAAACGGGCTTATGGGTGATAACCAAAGTCCTTTTATACCTGGGAGACAAACTAGCGATAATATTTTGTTAACTCAGGAACTTATGAGAGGCTATAATTGGAACACTTAGGGGGATCTAGTAGATATGATTTTAAAATTGACATACAAAAGGCATACGATATGGTTAATCGGCAGTTTCTAGAGTTTATTTTTGGAGACAGTTTGGGTTTCAGCCTATAACGATTCATTGGATCATGGTGTGTTTAACTACTACTTCTTTTGTATGTATGCATAAATGGTGAGCTACATGAATTCGTTAAAGCTGGTAGAGGTTTGAGACAAGGGGATCCTATTTCCCCTTATCTCTTTATGCTAGTGATGGAAGTTCCGAATCTTATGGTGCAAAGATATGTAAAGGCTGAAAAAGGCTTCAAATACCATTGTGGTGAAAGGAACTCAAGATCACTAGCTTGTGTTTTGCAGATGATTTGCTAATGTTTTGCCATGGTGATCTGATATCAGCTTAAGTGTTCAGAAGAGGTCTAGATGAGTTTTGCTTAAGTTCTGGTCATCATCCTAGCATGACTAAAAGTGAAGCATTTTTTGGGAATGTGTTTGAGAATTTGATTGAGGACATCAAGCTTGTAATGTCTTTTAATGAAGGACTCCTCCCTATTAGGTACTTAGGTGTTTCTATGGTGTCCAAGAGGCTGGTTGATAAAGATTGCAAGCCTTTGATTAAGATGATCAAAAAAAGAATCGAGGACTAGAGAAATAAGGAGTTATCCTTTGTTGGCAGGTTACAACTTACCTCTTCTATTTTTATTCTTTACAAGTCCACGGTCTTCATTGTTTATGCAACCTGCTAGTATATGTAATAAGATTGATAAGTTGTTTAAGAAATTCCTCTAGACTATGGGTGAATCTATAAGGGGTATGGCAAGTGTGGCCTGGAAATATGTTTGTAAACCAAAAAACGAGGGGGTTAGGGTTAAAATCTATGAAACTTTGGAATGAAGCCATTATGGCAAAATATATTTGGAATATAGTTAGTAGGTGTAACGACCCGCATTTTCAGGTTACTTTTCATTTTTTTTGAAAATTACTATTCATTTTTAATATTCATCCCATAAAATTTTTATTTTAGTTTACTATCGTGACAAGATAGTTGAAACTCGACAGGTCGTCCTGACGATGTACGTTGAATCCAAACAGAACCGATTTTACCAAACTGTGTCTGAGAATTACTTTAGGGTTTAAACGTCATTCAGGCATCCCGATATGTCCATAAAACACTAAAAACATTAGAAATGTGTATTTTTACCATTTTACGACAATTCCACAAGTTTTATAATTTTACATTTTCCAGTTCTGCGTTTTACGCAAATTACGCGTTTTTGACCTGCGTTTCCAGTTTTAACAACGTTTAAACTACCCGATAGAACTTACCACTCCTTTTATATTTTATTATGGAGTATAATGATAAGTTAAATTATTTCTATAAGTTTCATATTTTTAGGATATCTAGTTTTAAGTTTCGTGACATAGCGACTTACAGTTAGCGATTTTCGGGACAAAACTGACTCCGTAAACAAGATAATACCAAATTTTAACCATCTAGTCATCCAAGACTTATGGTGAACAACCCTAAGAAAAGTCACCAAGACACTTGGTGTCTTGATGATAAGCTTGTCCAAGATTTCAACACCTTGCAACCTTAATACTTAAGTTTTGATTAATCTTGCAACACATGGATTACATAGCTTGTAAAATTATGACTCATGCAACTTAGCACCTCCTCAAGACCTTATATAAATCCCCTCCTCTCCATATTAATGCCACAAACACCAACACACATTCATTTTTCAAAATCCTTTCAAGAGTTATTCAAGAGTTGTAGTTACATATCAATTCCAAAGTTCATGTTAAGCTTTGATTGATCCAAGTCCTAGTTTCTTCCATCCTTTGGTGATCTCCAATCCACACAAGAAATGTTCTAGTAGAAGACTTCAAGTTCATTCCAAGTGATCCTAAGTTGGTGTCAAGAGGTTGAAGAATTTGGAAGCTAGGGTTTCTAGTTCTTGTTCTTGATCTTTGATTTTACTTTCTTAAGTTGAAAGTCAAAAGTTGTAAGAATAATAGCTACCACTCTTGCTCAACATCAATTACATGCTTCTTATACTTTATTTATGCTATATATGGTCTTTATATTGATTTCATGATGTACAAAAATCTTTAAAACAAGTTATGAGAACTATAAGTTAACTTAAAATAGATAAACAAGAAAACTAGTGACATATATTGTGAAATAGAAACTAAATAGTATAACCATGATATTAGACACTTAGTTACTGTTAAATAGGGTTTTACAAGGAAAACATAGCAATTTGAATCACCCAAAACGAGTACACGAGTAAAAAGTTAAGGCCAAAAGAAGTTAGCTAAACCAAAACGCCGAAACTGCCTATTTGCTTACTACCTAAAATCCGAATTTTTTTGAGGCCCTTCTGGTCCGTTTCATAAAATATTTAAAGCAAGGAAGTTGTCCAAAACAATGTTTTACGTCTACCGCGAGGAAACCCGGCCTAAAAATACCAAACGATAGCATTTTTCTGCCTCAAATTATAAAAAAGTTTTTAGGGTCAAAGTTTGGTTTTCCACAATGTAAATAATATAGAAACCTTGTTGTTATCAAGGCTAATTACATACTAAGTTAACAAACTTCATTCAAATTAGTTTTCCTGAGCTTAATCAACCTTCGGGATAGTGCTTTCACATGTGAACATTTTCGACACTTATGATATATAAGCAAAACATATGTTTTATCTTCTAAGTGCTACAATACTAGGGAGCTTCATGTGAGGGGTTTCATTTGGTTAAAATGTATCGACTAGTTGCTGGATTTACGATTTAAAGTTTCCTAACTCCTCGAACATTTACTACATGACCTCTGAATTATGATGGCCTGAATGGTAGTATGAGATATATAAACTATAATTGTTTCATAAACCATTTCAACCAACAGAAACCACTAAGTACTACATCATGATCAATATAATGACGTATATTGGCTTGTTATTACTTTCGTATCATTATTTCAAACCTAAATCACAACATCATATTCTAGGTTGCTCGTAGAGGTTCTCACGGCATATCCATCTTCCTCACTATACATTTGATATCAATAACTCACGGTGTGTTCATAGCCCCACTTTCTATTACTTAATTGTTTTACAAACCTTTGGGGGGATACATGCTATTTTTAAACTGAACACATTGCTTTGAAACTATATGTTATACCTGAATGAATTATTACCACTATTACCAAACTTAAGTCCCTATCATCATGAACCATTAATCACTTATGAGTGAACGCGAATTATATGGATAGATCTATCGGGATTGGCGAATCCCGTTTGTTAACCAAGTCCGGTAAACAAACGCACTCTATTAGAAGAACCATAGGTTTATTGGAAAATTACCTATTAGTG
>BPTQ01000008.1:664455-714528 GCA_019973895.1 Chrysanthemum seticuspe | reverse complement strand
ATTAGAAAAGAGAAGATACTTGAATTCCAGATATAATTCTATTAAGTATATTCTGACGGTTAGTCTCAGTAGTAGGTATCTTACATTCTACAAATGGAAAAAGTAACACTACAACTGGGTAAGGGGCAAAGACCGTACTAAGAAGGGTTGTCGATCGTACAGTAGAAGACTCTCCCGGTAGTCACGTGACTGTACGTGGTAAAGTAGTAGTCTACTATGACCTAGAAGTAGGGTCAGCTTCCAAAGTCGTTGCTCCGGAAACAAAAATGGTACGTGTTTAAATTGTGACCAACAAATACTCCCTAACTGGAGTTCGTTAACTAACCACCACTTGTCAGTTCAGATTTTCTGAATTTTGACGAGT
The DNA here is from genome assembly GCA_019973895.1 of Chrysanthemum seticuspe. Taxonomy (NCBI): domain Eukaryota; kingdom Viridiplantae; phylum Streptophyta; class Magnoliopsida; order Asterales; family Asteraceae; genus Chrysanthemum; species Chrysanthemum seticuspe. The sequence continues at coordinate 714,164 of BPTQ01000008.1, read as the reverse complement.
CTGTGTTTATGTTAATTCTAGTCTCTTATGTCCCCTAAGGGCCCAGCAAATAATCAATCAGTAGTGTAATTCCTAATCATAACCTTTACAGATCACTATCCTTAGTGATCATTCCATCATCTGAATCAGTTTTACACACCATTGAGTCTCCTTGGGACTAAACGACCCGGGAATCCCCTGTATTCTCTGATCTTAATTGTATTTGTGTCTGAGCAGTTTTAAGTCTTTTAGACTTGACTGTTCACCACCAATCAATTGCTTGAGGTCAATCCCTCATAAACAACCAGTGTTAAATTTGTGCATGGTAAAAACAAAGGCCTCGTTGCTGAAACCTTCGACTGGGATGAAGATCCAGTATCATCTGATGATGAAATGGTGCATGTCAGTGCACTGATGGCCCTCTCAGAAGATGACATGCTAGCTGTTGGGAAGAATCATGCCAGAAACGGGGAATGGGTCAACATCACAATGAAAAAGGTAAACATCTTACATTCTATGGATGATGACTCTGATTGGCAGTCTTATATGAATTATCTTAATATAGACCTTAAGTTCATAGAAGAGAAAAGATTAAATATTTTTTCAAAATACAACAAGCTAAGTTTTGAATTAAACAAGTGTAGAGATGAACTGCTTATTCTAAAACAAGCCAAGCTTGAGGCTGTCACTTTCCAAATCCAAAACACTAAACTAGTTAAGAGAAATCAGGCTCTTCAAGATGAACTTAAAAAGGTACAAGATATTCTTGATAGTTGGACTGCTAAGAATCCCAGGGTCTTTGATGCTGTGGGTGCCCCCAGTAGCAAAAAGAGAGTCATAGGTGAAGATCATCTCCCTGACTCTCGCAACAAAGACCAAAGTTCAAAACCATTTGTGTCTGGTGGTATGATTACCAATATGCTGACAACTTCAAATTCCAGTGATTGGATTGAATGAGCTAATCCTGAGAGTAAGCTTCCAAATTTCGATTCTGGAAGGATTCTTGAGCCTGAGAGCCAAGCTCTTAAGAGCATGCTAGGACTCCCTGATGTGCCCAGTGGTACTGAACACATCTATGAGTCTGAAGCAGAATCTCAAACACCGCTTCCACCCCTGAAATCTCTTCAGGGTGCTGATCCAAGCTCTGAGCTTACTCCTCTAAAATTCAATCCTCACTCACAAAAAGAAAGGTTTGGACTTGGTAGAACCATCCTACAAAGACAAACAAAACAAATCCAACAAGAGTCTACTCCTACTGAGACTTCAACATCCTCTGTCCCCACTGAAGCTGACCAAATTCAGCAACTTACTGAGCTTGTGATGAAACTGACAGAAAAGATGGATTCCATCAAAAAAATCCCCTGATTCAATCAAGGAAACTAAGTCAGCCTCATCTAGCTCATCAAAATCAAAATCCACCAACAAACCCAAGCAGAAGTGTGAGCTGTGTCATTACACTAGTCATACCACTGACAACTACTATAGAATCCTTTATTGTATGATCTGCAATAAGGATGATCACAGAACTGCAGACCACTTATAGTATGTAAGCTCTGTCAGTAAAGCAAACTATACCAAAGTTGGTCATCAGTATGCTTCATCCTCCAAAATAGCTCTCAAGAATAGAGCAAAACCTTTTCCTCTTTGCCCTCACTGTGGGTTTAATGATCATCATCAGGATGATTGTCTCATGAACACATGCTGTGATATATGTGTAAATCTAGCTCATGAGACATCCCAACATGATAGTGTCATTCATGCAAGGAGAAGTACAAAACAACCCAAAATCACTAAGTCTTCCTCAGTCTCTAAATGCAAAACCTGCGGTAGCACAATGCACTCAACCACTGACCATGAGTCGATTGCAAAACTCAAAGAGACCTTGAGACCCAATCCCACTAGCAAGTGGGTCACTAAGAGAAACTAATTCACTTTACTACTTGTGCAGAGACACGCCAGGGAGCCTATTTGGCATCTAGACAGTGGTTGCTCAAGAAGCATGACTGGTGTGAAGGAGTATCTGCACAAGTATGTAAAGGAACCAGGACCCAAGGTAGTATTTGGTGATAACTCATCATGTCCCACTGAAGGTTATGGTTCAGTAAACTGCAATGGAATAGTTTTCTCCAGAATTGATTACGTCAATGGTCTCAAATACAATCTCATCAGTGTCAGTCAACTATGTGATGCTAAGTACATTCTGCAATTTAATGACAAACAAGGTACCTTTTTCAATGCCAATAAAGAAGTTGTTTTGATAGCTCCTAGAAGAGATGATGTTTATGTCTTAGACATGTCTACTCTTTCTCAAGATGGAACCTGTCTCTTTGCCAAAGCCACTGAATCTATCAACTGGCTGTGGCACAAAAGACTCTCTCACTTAAACTTCAAAAATATCAACAACCTGGCAAAAAAAACAAGGTCCTTGGCTTACCATCACTGGTTTTTGCAAAAGACAAACCATGCTCTGCCTGTGAAAAAGGTAAAACACCACAGAGCATCTTTCAAAACCAAACAAAATTTCTCCATCAAAAGCTGCCTTCACCTCCTGCATATGGATCTCTTTGGACTTGTCAGTCCCAGATCAATCCAACATGAGAAGTATACACTTGTCATTGTTGATGAGTTTTCAAGATACACTTGGGTATACTTTCTTTCCAAAAAGAGTCAGGCAGCTGATACAATAATGTCATTCATCAGAAAAATTGAAAATCAGAATGACATTACAGTTAAACAAATCAGAACTAACAATGGTACTAAGTTCAAAAATCAAGAGCTTGAAAGCTTCTGTGATGAAAAAGGAATTTCTCAAAATTTCTCATCTCCTTATACCCCTGAACAAAATGGGGTTGCTGAGAGGAAAAACAGAACTCTCATTGAGGCTACAAGAACCATGTTAAATGGCTCAGCCCTCTTAAAGCATTTCTGGACTGAAGCAGTCAAAACTACCTGTTACACTCAAAACATGTCAATCATTGTCAAAAGACATAGTAAAACCCCATATGAGACTTTCAAAGGTAGACTTCCTGACATCAGCTACTTTCATGTGTTTGGGTGTCCTATGTTTATTCATAACCACAAGGATCACCTAGGCAAGTTTGATGCAAAAGCTGATGATGGATACTTCTTAGGCTACTCACTGATCTCCAAAGCCTTCAGGGTGTTTAACACCAGAAGACAACAAGTTGAGGAAACCTTTCATGTCACCTTTGATGAAAGTACAGAAAGCATCAGGTTCACCAATACCTCAGTGGATGAAATAGGAATTGATGACTCTTCAAGATATCCTCCTGATGAGTTCAAAACTGAAATCAATTCCTCATATCAAGCTGATGCTGACATCTCATAGTATGTCTTGCCTCACAATCTACCCCAACCAACTATCAGTGAATTCATTGATAATCAATCAGTCCTTGCTGGGATAGGCAACACTGATCCAAATGATCAGGTACCTGCGATTCATGAAACCCAACCTGAACAAGACATCTCAACAGATGTTCTTAATGATTTTGTGGCTAATGTACCAGAACTCACTCCTGAGTCTCCAGTGACCTCCTCAAGTTCAGATCCTAGACCACAAAGTAAGTGGACAAGATCTCAAGACATTGAGCTTGTAAACATCATTGGTGAACCCACTGAGGGCATGCTCACTAGAAGCATGGCTGATTGGTGCAAAACCGTCAAGTTTTCTCACGCGAGCTAGCCACTTGTGAATGGCTAACTGTAAGGAACTTAAAACAGCTCACACACCAAATGCAATTTAGATCAGGAGAATACAATGGATTCCCGGGTCGTTAAGTCCCAAGGAGGATGACTGGTGTTTAACACAATCAGATTGTCGAATAATCACTAAGGATAGTGATCAGTAAGGATTTTGAGTTTATTTATTAATTACAGGGGCTTAAATGCAAATTAAAGGAAATTAAAAAGATTAACAATATTAAATAAACGCTATCACTAATTTTAAACTGATGTTTTTGATTTTATGTTTTTATAAAACTTAATTTAAAAACTACGTGACGTACAAATAAAAACGTGAAACTTACACAATATTAACCCTAAAAATATGAAAATGATATTTTTACAAACCTAATGATATAAGAAAATTTTAAGAAAAAGAAAATTATTTTTATAACTATTTAATTAATTATTATTAATTAAAAACTATTTTTAAGTATTTAATAATAACCTAAATTACAAGAAAATAGGAAATAAATCTAGAAAAATAAAATTATGACTTGGAAAAATCTAAAATAACAAAAGAGAATTTTTAAAACTATTTTTGTATTTTTCTGATTATGTTTCTATTTTTTATGGATTTTAAACTATTTAAAACTAATTAAATTACTAAAAATTACAAAATAAACTATGAAAAATCTGGAAAATTACTTTTTTTACTTTTTATATTTATCTAAACCTAAGAAAAATGAAAAATTATTTTTTTGAACTTTTTCTTAATTAATTGTATTAAAAGCTATTTAAAATGACTTAAAAACTGTTTTTAATTAAGAAAAATAGTAAACTGACTTGGAAAAATGTGAAAAATTCAGGAAAACTCTAAAATAATGTTATGAATCTAAGAAAAATAGAAAAACATGTGCTTGTGTGTAAGAAAATGAGACTGCAGTTGTAAGTGCTTCTTAATAAGCACTTTGAATAAGCTAAATGATCACCACAAGCTATCAAACTGAAACAGAAGCATTAATATGCTAAAACTACTAAAATGAAGCAAGAAACAATAAGCCTTAACCTCTGGATAGCCAACTGCAAAGATTTGACTTATTTGAGCTTATTGCTTAAAACAGTGTGAGGGTGCTACTTTTGAGCTCAAGCATAAGCAACACAATAAGCTGGAAAGGAAAACAAAAAGTTGGAACTAACACTAGACCTGGCTAAGTATCTTATGAGCCAAAAACTAGACCTTGGCAAGCTCTTATGAGCTTTTGCCAAGCTCTGCAATATACTGAGAAAACTCAGTATTAACTGAGTTGAGTGAACAGGGCAACTGAGCCCTGTTTGACAAGCTCTGTTGGAGCTTTTAGAAAATTACTAAATATTTATAAAAATGACAATAAGGAACTAGACCAACTGAACTTTTAAAATCCACAAATCTCACTTGATTTGAACCAGTAATGAACCTGTGAAAAATCTCCTTGGGTTGGCAAAAAACTGGTTTTTCAATATTTTGACTTTTGACACAGTTGATAAAAGTTGACTTTGGTGAGCTTTGATCCTAATTTGTTAACTGATATTGATGTAATATGGTTAAATGAAACTAGTATAAGCTATGCTACTGATTTCCAAACATGAAACAAGCTTTTGGATTCACAAAATCACAACAGATAAAGACTTAGACAGATTTGAAGTGGATTTTGACTTTGGGTGTTTTGCAGGCAAAGACTAAGACAGATTAGAGGTCAAATGAACTTAACAAACTTAAAGCAACAAGTTTCCACTACTGAACCAACATCTAATACAGTGTAACAAGCTGAACCAAACACCCCTTTATATAACTGTTTTGAACTTTAAATCTATACTAACCACTGATTAAGCTAATACAACTGATTAATCTGAGTTTACTTATCCTAAATATAGCTACTTAAACAGGTTTTAATTATTTAAAACTACTAAAACAGATTATGCTTATGAAACTTGAAAGTTACTTACAAATGATCCCAGCCACAATGGCTTGAAAACAGTCAAACCAGAACTACTAGCCTATCAAAACCAACCTATTGAACTCAAAACCAACCCATTTCCATGTCTGCATCACCTATCACCATATCTGCATCAATTTTGCCCCACTTTGACTTTTGTTGACCAGATTCCAAAGATGCTTGAAAATTGAATACAGGCTTACAAAAAGCTATTATAAGCTTATATAAGCTTATATGAGCTTATAAATAAGCTGCTAGAGATTTGAAGATAAGAAATTGAAACTTAAATTTGCAACAGTGGACAGAAAACATGAAATGTAAACTAAAACTCGAATTGATGCTTGAAATAAGTTGTAATACACTTAAATACCTTTGTTTGATACAAATAAACTGGAAAATACAATTAAGAACTATTTAAGACATTATAAGCTTAAAAACGACATACACTTAAAGAAATAAACTAAGTACTCTGTGCTTCTCTGTCTTCCTCCTCTTTTATACTTCAAAATGGCTTACACGTGTCTTCTGAGCCAATCCCACCTCTCAATTTGACCAATGGTTGAGTAATGAGCATTTTGGCCATTTTTATCATTTTGGCGGGAAAAGGTGGATTTGACTTGTAGCTCTGAAACTAGCACTAGGGGGGGTGGCATTTATTGTGGGGGGTTTGTGATGATGAGGGGGTGGTGGAAAGGTGAGGAAAGTTGATGGGAGAGGGCCTGTGTTTGCAGACACAAGTTGGAAGGGATAAACAGTGTGGGGGCGGGTAATAGAGAAGGGTACTGTTTGTTTGACTTGTTTTGACCAGGCAGTCCAAAAAGACTAATGACAGGGGGGGTCAAATGGGTATAATGGCAGGGTTCAAAACAGTTTTGACAAGTTGGTTTAATTAGATGACAAGGACCAAAACTGAATTATGCCAAACTAGAGGGACCAATCCTGCCATTTCTCCAAAGTTTACACAAGGACTGAAATTGACAAACTTTAATAGTACAAGTACCATTTTTGACATTTTCTAATTCTCAAAGGACCATTTTTGCCAAATTACAAAGTTCAGGGACTTAAGTTGTAATTTTGTAATTTTAAATCTCAAGGACCAATTTTGACAACTTAGGAATCCCTAGGGACTTAAAATGATATTTTTCTTTATTTAGATTTACCAGGGACTGTTTTTGACAACTTTTGAAACTTGGGGGACTAAAACTGCCAATTACGCAAACTTGATACGTTTTTCACCAGATTTTGATATTTTTGCATTTAAAACACATAAAACACTTATTTGTGATATTTTTATCATTTTAATGCGTTTCTGAGTGTTTTCAGATGTTTTTGCAGTTTAATTTGTACAAAAATGATGAGTATTTACACACTCATCAATGGCTGCTAATTTAACTGCAGCTTCAGCTAATGAATGTCTATATGTTGATTACCTATCAGATATAGAACCCAAAAGTGTCACTGAGGCTCTAAAACACCCAAGCTGGGTTCAGGCTATGCAAGAAGAACTGCAACAGTATGATAAAAACAAGGTCATGACCTTGATTAAATGTCCTCAGGATGTAGTAGTCATAGGAATGAAGTGGGTTTTCAGAAACAAAACTGATGAAAATGGCACTGTCATTAAAAACAAAGCCAGACTCGTAGCCAAAGGTTACAGTCAACAGGAAGGCATTGACTATGATGAGACATTTGCTCCTGTTGCAAGAATGGAAGCCATCATGATCTTCCTTGCATATGCAACATACATGAACTTCAGGGTCTACCAAATGGAAGTTAAAAGTGCATTCTTAAATGGTGATCTCAAGGAAGATGTGTATGTTCAGCAACCTCCAGGCTTTGAGAGTAGTGAATTCCCTGACTATGTCTGCAAGCTTGACAAAGCCCTTTATTGACTTAAACAAGCTCCCAGGGCATGGTATGAAACTCTCTCAGCCTTCCTCATACAAAACAAGTTTGTCAGAGGAAAGATAGACAACACACTGTTTGTCAATAGAGCACCACAGGATGTGATACTGGTCCAAGTGTATGTTGATGACATCATCTTTGGCACAACAAACTACAAACTTTGCAAACAGTTTGAAAAACTGATGACAAAGAAGTTTGAAATGAGCATGATGGGTGAACTCACATACTTCCTTGGACTACAAATCAGGCAAACTGATAAAGGAATATCCATCAGTCAAGAGAAATACACCAGAAATCTCTTGAAGAAATATGAGATATCTGACTGTGCCTCAGTGAAGACTCCAATGGTCCCACCTAACAACCTTGGACCTGATCTCACTGACAAATCAGTCAATCAAACTCATTTCAGAGGGATTGTAGGCTCACTGATGTATCTAACTGCTTCTAGACCAGACATCCAATTCTCAGTCTGTCTAATAGCAAGATATCAGTCTAATCCTAAAGAATCCCATCTCACTGCAGCCAAGAGAATTCTCAGATACCTGAAGGAAACTCCAAGCCTTGGACTTTACTATCCAAAGTGCTCAGGGTTTGACCTCAAAGGGTATTCTAACTCTGATTATGCTAGCTGTAACATGGACAGGAAAAGTACCTCAGGGTCCTGTCAATTTCTTGGAGGAAAGCTGGTTTGTTGGAGTGCTAAAAAGAAATAATTAGTGGCTATGTCTTCAGCAGAAGCTGAGTATGTAGCTGCAGCAGGATGTTGTGCCAATGTATTATGGATGAAAAGTCAACTAAGTGACTATGACATCCATTACAAAATGGTACCCATCTTCTGTGATAACACCAGTGCTATTACAATCTCCAACAACCTTGTCCTCCACCAAAGAACCAAACACATTGATATCAGATATCACTTCATCAGGGATCACATAATGAAAGGAGACATAGAACTTCATTTCATCCCTACTGAATATCAACTTGCTGATATCTTTACCAAACCCTTGGATGAACCTACCTTCAGGAGACTGAAAGGTGAATTGGGAATGCTTGACATTGAAATTCAGGCATCTGAAAACCAATCTCAGTAAGTTCTCTGAAATGGTTCCTCCTCCCTGAACGAAACCCACATAGCATCCTCTCACTAAATGAGTAAGACTCATTCAGGGACCTTGACAATTGATATTGAGCATTAAATAAGTAACTAAATGATCCAAGTATCTGTTACTTAAATGTCCTAGGTTGGTAACTATGCCAATTTAATATAGGAATATATGTCTTACTGTCAGGGGTCTCCTCATTTACCTCATCCCACTTGGCATTAAATGCCTTCTCTCACATAAAATATCATATGGATATTTTATTGTTGCAAAAGTGCGCTTTTACTGTGCACTGCAACTGTTCCCTCGAAATACAGGATTTTACTGCGGGTAGTGGTGGGTGGCATTAAATGTGGAATTTCAAACGTTTTCAAAAACTATCTTTACATATCCACGTTTATGCAAAAACCACCCCTCTCAACACCCTATAAATACCCCTCATAAAATCCTTATAACACACACAAAAGATTTCTGCTATCAAAAACTCTGTCAAAATCTCTTTACAAACCCAGAAATCTTTGTGTTTTTCGTATCCTTTCTGAAAAATCCTCTTTGTAAACCTTTACAAAAGTTTTTCATCACAACTTAAGAGATACAAAAACTTTCAATTGTTCTTGTCAAGTTATTCTTTTCAAAACCCTAAAACCTTTTTAATGGAAATGGCAAGAACACAATCTCTTCAGTTTGCTTCACAGTGGGTAGGCGATCTAAGCAGCGTTAAATTTAAAACAAATAATGTCATAGGCAATTTTGAATATCCTCCAACTGTCCCAGCCTATAAAGACATTATGAAATTCTTGTATAACTGCCCACTGAAAACGGACTTTATTCAGTGTCCCTCTGTACTGTACCAAAACCTCCTCAGGGAGTTTTGGGCAACAGCTAACGCCTTTGACTCGACACCCTCTAATGATGAGAACAACCTTGGACCTCTCAGGGAATATCTCATCAGGTTCAGTCTTAACGGGGGGAAACAATTCACCTTGGATTATAAAACTTTTTGCACCTCCACAGGGTTAGATTACAACAAAGGTGTTTATGTAGCTCATCCTGAACCCTCCACAATGAAGGATGGGTTAAAACAAATCGTTTTAGATCCCACTTTTTTGGACTGGACCCCAGTCACCAAAAGTTCATTTTCCGTGGCTTGGAGGATCCTATTCACTTTTGTGATTCAGGTCCTCGGCGGGAACCACTCATCCACTGAACAAGTTAACTCTATTCAGTTGATGATGGCATACTGCCTGATGAATGGGGTCACTGTCGACATAGGGGAGATCATTTACAGTGATCTCGTAACCAAGCTATAAGGCAAAACTAGGACAAAATACGTTTCGTATCCTAGGTTTGTCTCTTGTGCTTTACAAGTGTTACTGGGTACAAATTATCCTCAGGAAGAAAATTTTGGTGCTTTACCTGGCATCCTGAGCCAATCAAATTTTCAAAAGGACCCATCCCTTGTCACAAACATTGAATTGACGGTCCATATGGTTGCTGTAAACAACCAGAGGGAATCAGTGTCTCCTAACCCTGCTCCTACAAAGAGAAAGGGGAAGTCTCAGACTGGGACTAAAACCAAACTCAAGTCTCAGGTCCCTGAGGCTTCAGGAGCACAACCTAAAAGGCAAAGAAAGCCCAAGACTGATTTGCCACCCATTGGTGACCAGGTATCATCCACCCTCGTGACAACGAAGGACACTGATACATCACAGTCAGTGCCCTTGGTCACAACCACTACTCCCCAAGATCCAGAGGAAAACAAACAACCCGCTGGTAGGGGAGCGCCTTCTACAACGCCCAGTGATGACATTAGCAAATCCAAGCCTTTGTCTGAGGGCACACTGATCGATCCCAAAGACTCAGAGGGAACCATACAACCCGCTGATAGGGATATCACTGTCACTGACTCTGCTAAAGGCACTGGAAAATACCCATCAGTGTCTCAGGAGTCTAAGGGGGACAAAGACTCGGAGGGAAAGAAACAACCCGCCGATATGGAACCCAAAACCAATCCTGACTCTAGAGAAGGCACTGGAAAACTCCCACCAGTGTCTGAGGGGTCAAAGGGGGATAAAGACTCAGAGGGATTAATACCACCCGCTGATGTGGAACCCATCACCAACCCCCTGTTAACCTTTGCTGATGTTACTGGAATACTCTTCTCTGAAGATGAGCTTGCTGATACTGATGATGAAATTCTATCAGCTGGGGAAGAAGTGGACGCTGAGGTTCAATCTGAACAAGAGCCTCAGCCTGATCCAAAGGAGCATACTGAATCACCATTCCAGCCTAAAAATGATGACTCCTCTTCCTCCACTGATGAATTTGCAAGATTTGATAATGTTCTCCCACTTACTGAAAGGCATCTCGTTCAGTGGATCACCAAAGCTTCAAGGAAATTATACTCTGGGGTCACTGAAACATTGTGGGAACAACATACTGAAGCTGGTGCAAGTTATACTGATATGAAGGTTGAGGTCCAAGCCTTTGATGAAAACGTTCATGAGCACAGGGATTTGATGTATGACAACATTCACAGACTGGATGAAAATGTGGCTAAATTCATCAGACACCTTCAGCGTGTAGGCACAAAGGTAGATGAAATTTCGAGAATCTGTCAAGGACGACTCAACACTCAACTCTAAAGTGCTGGAGGCTACAGAGGCATGCTTGAAACAATCCTCCAGCCTCGCTGAACTGATCGAAACGCTCAAATCAGCAAATGTTCAGGGTCTTCATTCTTCAGTCCAGTCCCTTCAAACTACATTGAGCTCTGTGAACACTCAAATGGCTACGTTGGCTCAGGCATCTACTTCCTTGGACTGGAATCTTGGGCCCCGCATGACTTCTTTGGAAGTGTCTCAGGCTAATTTGGAAGCTAAGCTCACTGGCATTCAAACAGATACTTCAGATATCAAGGCCATGCTCACTGAAATTTGTCATGCCTTCAAGGGTCAAGCTGCTCAGTCCCCCTCAGCACCAACACCAACTCTTGCCCTCACTAACGGTCCGGCAACAGTTGAGGGGGAGAATATTGCTGAAGAAACTCCTCTTCATACTGAGGGGGAGCCAACACCACCAGTCTCAGCAATACCCATCTCATCACTTCCACCACAAACATCAACAACAACAACAACAACACTGACAGTCACAACACCTATCATGACAACAACACCACCCTTGGTTGCATCATCCTCCTCAGGCCAGGACAAAGGAAAAGGCAAAATGACAATTACTGAGCCTGAGAAGATTCCCTACAAAATCGATGACACTGAATACTTTCTCACACCTCAACAGCTAACCAAATATCTTGCTAAAGAAGAAAGGAGATTAAAACAAGTTGAGGATGATAAGAAGAGTAAGGAAGCACTGGTTAAAGTGATTGCCGAAGAAGCTGAGAATGTGGGAATTGATCTAAAGAAGCTCGAAAAGGGTCAGGCAGGACAAAGGTTCAAGGATGCTCAGGCAGCAAAAATGGCTGAAATGAAAAAACAGTTGGAAGAAAAGAAGAAGAAAGCTGAAGCCCTCAGGCAAAGCATAATTGAGCATTATAACTGGACGATGACAAGCCGAAGGCTACCTGAAAAGATCACAGATGTCAAAATCATCCCCAGATCCAAACCACTGGCAATGAACGTCTACAGGGGGTTGATAAAAGACATTTCGAAGTTCATGATCCCCTAAAATTTACTGACTTTGGGATCACTGAACTCGATGAACTTGGTCCAATCATTGAAAAGAAGCAGAATACGGTGGTTAAGGAGCTGATGAAGATGCTCGGCAAAAGTTATGAAATACTCAAGGATGCACCAGCACAACTGGGCATTCAACCTGCCTTAACTGCACCACAAGGATCTCAACCTCAGTCTTCACAGGGTAAAAGAAAGAGAGTTGAGTTCCAGCCTGAGATAAAAGTGCCTGGACTTGAATGCAATAGGGAACTGCCAGAAGGTGTTAAGTTTGTGAACTATCTAGTGATTGAGAAGCCTGAAAGAGGGCTATTCCACATTGATGTCTATGGAAACCCAGCATTTCAAAGATGGAGTGATATTGATCAAGCTGGTGTGGCTGCAATGCTGAGCTACATACCAGTGGCCTCTCAAATCCAAACCCCAGCAAACATCAGGATCTGCCAAGACCTGAATGCCAAGATAAGAGAGCACCTTGACAAAGAAACACTCCTCAAAAAGAAGCCTAAACTTGAAGCACTAGGGATCCATCTCAACTGACATCATTTTTTATGTATCTTTTGTACTAGTGATAGGAACCATGTAATTTGATCAATAAAAGATGTATATTTTGTTAAAATAATCGGTGTTCCTTAATGTATTCATTAGTACATTCAGTGTAAGAAGAAGCCATTTGCTCACTTACACTGATCAATCACTTAGGCTATTTGTATATCCAAATAGGGGGATACTGTTGGGTTCAGTAAATACCCAAACCCCTTAATCTAGGATTTGAATAGAAAATAGCCCAAGTGTTTAGTTCGTTAAACACTAACAGGTCACTGAGTGCATAGTCTCTCAGTGAGTCATCTTCAGGATACTCAGTATGAGGCGAAGAAGAAGTCTCTCCACTTAGTAAGGCGGAACTTAAAGGGTGAAGACTGAGTCAAGAAGAAGATGATGGATTCAGTGAGTGATGAAAATAACTCATTGAATCCCTAAGACTTCTCTCCAACTCTTACACTGAATACAAACTGAAGTAGAAGACCGAATAATGTGAAGACTGAAGAATGAGCGGGACAAGGCGGGATAAGTTTGAATCAGATAAGACGAAGTCCTTATCAACCAAAGTCAACTTTCCCTTAATGGCAAAAGATCAGGCTCAATGTCATCACTGAGCTTAGGAAAGTAGTCTTGTCTCTTACCTAGAATAGTATTTGTAAACAGAGACAAAATACATCAGTATTTTGTCTTCTGTATGATGTCAGTTTGTCACTTAGGAAAGAGTCAAATATCATACATGTATAAATAGCATAAGAGATGGAGTGAAAAGATTAAGCTTGTGAATTGTAAAAACACACATACACGCAAGCCATATTTTCACTCCTCCAAATACAACTTAGTTCCTGAGATAGCTCAGTGGGCTCTAAGAGTTGTGCTCAGACTTAGCCTGAGCTTAGAGAGGAGTCACCAAACTTTGTCATTTCAATCCCAAGTACTATTTCGCAAGTACTTGGGTAACGTATTCTTTTTGATTAATTTCTAATAAAGAATATGATGTTGAAAATTACTTTGTGTGTTTTACTTGCTTTAATTTCAGTCATTGTTCACTGTTAAATTGTTTTAAGTACTTAATTGTTTTTAAACAATAGTGAATAGGGAACAACACTTCTTAAAACTCATTAACTCAATTTACTTATGAGAAGTTTAATTGGTACTTTTGTTAATTACTGCAATATGTAGTCTTTAGTTATTCCTAAATAAATCAGTGATGTTTTATCCGTTAACCGATAGGCACCTAAAATGAGCAAAGAAGTATGGTATGATTAATATAGTGATGGTCTAAACTAGTGAAAATATATAAAGTATAAAAAATTATTTTAAATACAAAAGTAAATGGGAATTTGCATATGAGTTTCGCGATGACACTATTGGATTCTGAAAATGCATGAGCACTACAAATTTTATAAGTTACTATGTCATATAGCTTTAGAACTGACCATGCTCTTTTAATTGTATCTAAATGTTTACATATTGGTGGAATGTTTTATCATGTTGGATATTTATAATTTAAGAGATGTTGAATTTTATCATGAATGAATTAGAAAGTTTTGAGTTATTTGAAAATATACAGATACATAATAGAGTTAATCTAAATTAGGTTATTGAAAGCCTCCTTGTAAACAATATTGCGTGTTCGTTGTTGTAAGTCTTTGGTCTCGTCTTCAATCATTAGGATTCTCAGTCCCTCTGGGCTTGTGACTCTAGAGAGTGCAACACATTGTTTTCCATGGCTGAACACCGGATTTGGTAAATAAACACCAACATATTTTAGCGATTGACCCTGGCTCTTGTTAATGGTCATAGCGTAGCATGGTTTCACAGGAAACTGCCTGCGTTTCATTATAAACGGCCACTTTGACAGTGTGGATGTGAGTGTTATCCTAGGAATAAGAACACTATCTCCTATATGGGACCCTGTCAGAATTTTGGCTTGAATCACAAATTGGCGAAGATCAATAATGACTAATCTGGTCCCATTGCATAAACCCTGACTTGGATTAACATTCCGCAAAAGCATAATAGGGAGTTCCTTATTTAGGCATAGAGAATGTGGTGGGATCCCTTGGAAATTTAACGAATTCAAAAACTCAGTTGGATATAGTTGATCTTGGCCCTCAGTATTAGTCGATGCCTTACATACTTCATCTGCACTATTTTAGGTGACAGACTCGCCCGCTAATTTTTCAAACATGTGTTTGTTGATTGTATCGGCATCCTCATTTTTGGGAGTCAGTATACCTCTTTCTTTAAGAAAATCATCTTCATGCTGCCTTGACGTAAAATTAGGGAATGTTTCCTCAACAATTTGTTCAATTGGTGATTCCCCTGCTTTAATAATAAATTCGGTATCTTAATCCAGCTTGGCTCATCCTCCCCTTCCTTAACATTGGCATCTAAAATCCCATCACCTACATCCAACACCCATTTATTGAATTATTCTTTCCATATATCGATGTTTCCATTTTCCATAAATTTGTTTACGCGCATACTACGTGTGAGTGTGAACACCCTGCAACTTTTCCATTGGTCTGATCGGTTAATGCAAGCTTGAAAAACCTTTGGCCTTTTTGCTTTTGGGATAACCGGTAATATTTTCTTGAAGTCCCCTCCCAGTAAAACTGGCATCCCCCCGAATATGCGGTCTCTATTTGGAGGATTTTCAAACCCCAATGTATCCCTTGGTGTCTTGTCTAAGGCTTCAAAAGCATAGCGTTGAGTCATCGGGGCTTCATCCAAAATTATCAATCTGGCCTCCTTCATTAATTCTGCCAAGTGCGTGTTTTGTTTGATACCACACGTACTATTGTCCATTAATTCCAATGGAATAACGAATCGGCTATGAGCAGTCCTTCCACCCGGTAATAATAAAGATGCAATTCATGTTTAAGTGTAACACGTTAATGGATTCAACAATTTTTAGAGTGTTGTAATAGTGGTACAATGTAGAGGATATGTATATATTGCACTAACAATTCCGTGGTGTATGATGTACCTGAAGATGCAACTGCAAGTATTATCATTCTTTCTGATCTAAGTTTTGCAATATCGTCTTGCATAAAAAAGTCTTGCCACTTCCTCCAGGACCATAAACAAAGTAAAACCCTCCTTTTTTATTGTATATAGACTCAATAATTTCTTCATAAATATGGTTCTGTTCGGTGTTTAACATCGAATAGAAATTTTCATGTGCTGATTTTCATATCAAAGTTCAGTGTTCTCTAATTAAATGATTATCCATGTTTATTTGAAGCTTTGGGTTTGGTTGAGGGAGTTCTGCAAATTCAGATAAAGATCTGCCATATCTGTGTAATAGTTCATGTATTTCAACCAAACAATAGTTCCGGATCTGTTCATCGTTAAGTTGCAAACCTGGATACCTAAATTGTTTTCTTTTTTTATGTAATATATCTTCTGATAGAGCCTCCCAGTTTTCGTCCCATAACTGTCGTGGCCTGGTTACTTCACAAAAGAGCAAAATTGTGACAAATAAGTCACGTAATTGAGGGGCTAATGCCCAGAAACTAGCCCTTGCTATAACATGTGTCCATTCCTTGTCATCATTGAGCAAACCATAGGCAAAACACACTTCCTTAAATTTCTGATATATTCATTTGTTAAATGTCATCAACTCTTCAAATGACTGAGGACCTCTTGCTACATTGAGTACCATTCTCAGATAATATCTTTCCCCTAAAGCAGGGTTTGAATACACCATACGGCCTATGCATGTTTTTTGTTTTCTAGGCTTCCACATTCTGTCTCGATCATGCCACACATATTTTTGGGGTATTTCAGCATAAGTTAGTTCTTGTGCAGCCGTGTCACGTTTGTTTAGTTCAAACCAATCGGTAAACATAGTTATGTTGATGCCTTCCTTTTGAAGTAGTGCTGGCAAACTTTCTGAATCACGCATTGTTATTGCATTTTGGTTGGGTAGGTGGTAAGTTAGCTTCATAACGGATGGGTAGGAATAATGAATATCAAATGAAAAGAGTCGCCAAACCGCTTCACATGGGGCTAAGTAGCGACAATTCAAGAAGTTCTTGATTTCATCGACTTTAGTTACTTGTGGTAAACCCGCTGCATCACCTTTTTTAATATTCTATTGGATGGCAATGGTATCTCGGTCAGGCCCTTTGTTTAAGTATTTAAATAAGTACTTAATTGCTCTAAACCTATTGCACCATTCAAAATTTATGTGTGCCTGGTACTTAAGCAAGAGGTATCGATTGTAAGGCACGACATATCTATTGTTGTAACTGAAGTTACCCTTTAGCGCGGTGATGTTATTATCTCTCCTGCGATATACAAGATAGCCATCTCCATCAATTGTAGTTTCTGGATAAAATTCTTTAGGAAATTGTTTTGAACATTTCCCCTCAATGTTGCATGGGAGTTCCTTGCATCCCTTCCGCAAGGTCCGTGCAACATATATTCACTAACAACTTTGTATCCATCTGGATCATATGTTTTGGATGAAATCTCTACTGAGATAATATCGTCTATTTCAGTGCCCGTTCTACATTCGACATATTCTTTGAGCCAGAGTAAAATATGTGCGTGGGGCAAGCCATGCTTTTGGAATTCAATTACATAGACAACTGACATTTAAATTGGAAATATTATGTAAAAATCATAATTATTTTAAGTAGTAGTAATATTCAGTGTGAAGTTTTAGTTATATTACCTGCATAACATTCTCCAAAAATCTGTCTCTGTGTAAGATCATCCAATAGTTCATTTAATTTGATTTTAAACACACGTGTTCCAACTTCCGACCGATCATGTGCCTTCTATCTAGGAATATAGGCAAGCATCTCACTGATTTCAAGCCATTTGGGATTGGAAGTAAATGTTATGAACAAATCTGGATTCTCAAACGCCCTACATAGAGCCATGGCATCTTGCTAGTTTTGCATCATATATCTCGGGCTTCCTTTAAAGCTTGAAGATAAAACTATTCTTTTCCCAATCGCAAACGCGTTTGTATCACCTCTCGTAACAGCATCATATACATTATGATAAAGATCAACACGTAGGGTATCTTGATTTTTTCTTATCCATTTAAGCCTTTGTTCCTCAATAGCTATGTAACAATCGACCAAAAATTGCTAATACAATCGGCCTCCTCTCAGCAAAGTAGAACCCTGGTTATTGCGTTGTTGAATTATGTAAGAGTAATATTCTTTCATTGTAACGAAGCAACGTATAGTTTTCCGTACACTTGTATTGTTATGATATGGTATCTTTTCATGAAATCTATCTTCTCCATACTAAATAATAAAGGATATTGAAGTGCCATGTAAGATGGATGCAACTCTGAGATTCTTTGGGGCCTCGTATTTTTACAGCTAACAATGATATCTCTTGAAGGGATGCCCCGTCCAAAATCATTTGTTATTAGAGCAGCTATTACCAACACTGTAGGCATATTATATTGTCGTGCACTTGTTCGGTTGCTGAGAATCCGTAACTGCAAGTTAGGGATACCATGTGTATCACACCAATCTCGTGCCATGCAAAATGCCTAGGAAACATCGCTTGTATGATTTAACATTGCCATCAGGCTAGCAACTGTTGACTCATCTATCTTGTCACCCGTGTCTTTGTCTATAAAAGCAGACATGTGATTATTAAGTTCATTTTGCGTGTCAAAGAAATAAACTGAGCAAAATTGGGTTGCTCTCCTTCTGCCGAGAGTAGAGACCTTATTAGGTGGTAGTTTTGCCCGTTAATCTTGAATGTATATGTACCACTACGTGAGTTAACTGAGTGATCTATTTTTTCTCCAAAAAACGTAAAGCAAAACATACTGTTGTATACTCTAACTTGATCTCTAAATTTTGATCCAAGGGAATTCATATAATCAAGCAAGCTTTTTAATGGGAAGGGTGCCTCATTGAATTTTGGAAGGAGGACTTTACCATCTTGGCAACAAAGGGAAAATGTTGGATTTGTATAATTGTGTGCCTTATTAGTTCTCTCTTCATACCACATCATAGCGCCACAGTTCTGGCATTGCGACATTGGCGGGCCAATATTATGGTAAGAGACATGTACTCCTTGTTCACAAAGAAATAATAACAATAAGTTATCTCTGAAACTACTTTACAGTTATATATATTGAGACTCTTTGACATATTTTCTTGAATGGTTAGATTAATTATCTCTAGAGGTGTACCCTGCTTTATTTTATTTTCTTTTACCCCTACGTCGTTTCGCCTGTTCCAATATAATATCTGATGCTGGAATCTAGTAATTCAAAGTGCTTCCTTAACAGTTCATTTTTATATTAATCATACATTCAATAATATAACTACGCATGGACTAAAAAACTACCTTTATATGTTGACCGTGTTCTTTTGTGGATAACTTTAGGTATGTTGGATACACCAATTGGGCATTTTTGCTTAAGCTGTTTCATGTTTGTTTGCTTGGTTGCCGATGTTTCTAAAACAACATTTACAATTTATCAATATAACTCAAATGATAATTTGTTGTATGAACATATAGGGGTGCATGTGTTAACCTGCTTCATAGCCACTTATGTCCTCTATTTTAAGTCCACAACAATTCTCAATTTTGCCATCCGATCTTATTTTTGTTTGAGAATGAATTATTATTGAGCCGTGGAATAGATTGGATAGAGAAGGGATCTTCTTGGGGTTGGTATTTGATTCTGTTAGATAAACATTCACATACTTCAAGCTGCACAAATAAATTTTATATATTCAAACAAATTACATACTGACTTACCATGATCCATTGTTTATCATAGAGTTGGTTGTTTGACTGTGTCAAATAAGGTTGTAACTCACACATATATATTTGGACATGGGTCAAATGAAGAGACTTAGTATGCTACCTTTTGGGATATTGGGGTCTAAATGCGACATTGATTGATAATTGAAAATGGGAATAGTCTACTCAGAATGTTATACATAATAGTTTATTGTTTATGAGCAATCATCATATATACCTGAGTTGAGCATTACTTAAACATGTTTTAATAAAATATAGCATAGCCATTCATTAGGTAATAAGAGAAAATCCAACATTTGTTATTAGATGAATAACACTTAAGTATTGTAGAGTGTTAGTACAAAAAGTGTGACGGGTTGTAATGGGTGTTAGTGTTGCTTGTTGGATTGGGCTAACAAGATGTTGGTGGGCTGATCTTGTACTAATCCAAGTAGTTTGATTGAATTCCCTGCACAAGAAGAGTAAACCGTTAGCCTTACCTTGGGGACGAACCCCACGATTAGACTCCGACATGAGAGTAAGTACACATTCTTGTAAGAGAAGTAAGAGTATGTGTGTGTTATTATGAGAGAGAAAGTTGTACCTTGTATGGGGGTTAGAGCCTCTTTTATAGGTGATAACATCAAATAGTCCTGAATATTAAGTGTCAATTTCCCCCAATAATGCTTGTAATTTATATCATTTATATGGATTTACACTTGTTTTCCATTGTTTTCCACTTTCAGGTAAATTACGAGCATTGGAGCTTAAGAGACGCGGAATTGGAGAAATATCAAAAGATTCATCATAGTATGCTGACTTTGAAGAAGTTACGGCGTAACTCATCTCTCACATTACGCCATAACTAAAGCATGACTCAGAAAACCAACTCATCAGAAGGTTACGGCGTAACTCTTTCCAAAGGCTACGACGTAACTACATTAGGTCAAATGAGGATCCACGCCGCTGATAACTACGTCGTAACTATTCCACCAACTACGGTGTAACCAAGTTTATTGAAGACTACGGTGTAACCACTAATAAGGTTACGCCGTAACTACCCGATCTAGTGCAAAATACGAAGGAATTGATGGTTACGGCGTAACTCTTATATTAGTTACGCCGTAACCCAGATCTGGCCTATAAATACCCCACAAATTCCAGCATTTCTAATCATCCCATTCCACACACAACAACCACAGAATGTGGGAAAAGCCAAAGGCATGTCTAGAGGAGCATACGGAGCTGTCTCCAAGGGAGAAATTACTCCCCTACGATAAGCATTAACATTTTATCTTTTTTTTTTACTTTCGATTCATGTATTTCGTAACTTTGAATATTGAATTGATTTTTATGGTTAATATGAGAGGCTAAGCACCTCTTGGTGCTGGCCTAGTTATGATTCCTTAATTTTTTTGTTTGCATTTACATTACTTCCGCATAATTATTTCTAAGTGTATGCATGCATAGTTTATTGGTAGCTACCTGTGTTTCGGTATTTTTGAATCGCGGTAGAGGCCAATTGCCTAGGAGGTATGACCAACTGACCCTAGGTGAGCGGACTGAGACGGGAAGGGTAAGATATGACCAACTGACGAACCTTTCTACTTGTGCGATTTGACCAACTGATCACCTACCGTTTGGATGAACTTAAGAATTAGGGGGTGAGTGTTTAAGTTGCTAACGCCCGAGCACTCACTATTATAAATCTAGCATGTAGCGGTACTTAATGACTTGGCTTAGGGGACCAGGAACAACATGACTTATGAGGGGACACCTGACTTCTCTTGTGGTGGCATCTTTGCTGATAGGTTAGGGCGAATTGACCAAATGTTATCCTCTCGACTTTGACCCTACCTGAAGTAATTGGAAGTAAGTAGACGTAGACATTACTAGCTAGGAGGAATAACTAGGTTAGCACCACTCTCCTCTATTGATTTATCCTTTGACTTTATTTGCTATTTTCTGCTTTAATAGTTAATTAATTAATTCCTTATTGAAACCATTATTAATGTGTGACACCTAGACTTAGTAATAATCCAACACACATAGCTCTTGGGACGACCTCGGCTTTACCGAATACTACACTACCCGCGACCGGGTACACTGCCCGTTAGTGCATTAGGGTAGACCATAGGTATAACGAGACTTTATAAATATTAAGACCCTGGTCAGTAAAACCTGCATCAAGTTTTTGGCTCCGCTGCCTGGGAGTTATATTAGGATTAATATTAAGTCTTTCATTTTCGTTTTTTTTTATACTTTTCTCACAATCATTATTCAAGTTTTCAGATACCATGGAAGTTGTTAACCTCGATGACCTCACTCTTGAGGAATATTTGGCATTGACAAGAGCTGAACAAGGGCTAGCTCTCATAAAACCGGCAACTGGAGCGGATGTCCGTTTCGAAATCAAAGACCAATTTATGAGGGAGCTTCGTGCTAACCCTTTTTCAGGAAACAGGGACGAAGATGCATATGAGCACGTTGAAAATGTCCTATACATCGCTAGCCTTTTCAACATTCCGAGCGTGTCTCATGATGCTATTATTTTAAGAGTATTCCCCATGACTCTTACTAGAGCTGCCAGAAGATGGATCGAAAGATTTCCAGCCGGGGCAATTAATACTTGGGCTCTACTTAAAAAGCACTTTGTTCAGAGATATTGTCCGCCATCGAAGATTTCTAACCAGCTTTTGGAGATCTATAATTTTAAACAAGAAGGCGATGAAACATTGTATCAAGCTTGGGATAGATACAACGATCTCCTGTACAAATGTCCTATACATGAACTGAACAACCAGCAAAAGGTCAACATCTTATATAAAGGAATCAACGTACCTACGAGACAGATGCTGGACTATCAAGGACCTATTCCGAACATGACGCCTACTCTTGCTATTGAAGCCATTCAAAAAATGGCTGATCACTCTAAAAAATAGCACGACGGAGGAAGTAAAAGAAACCAAGGCAGAAGTTTCGATGGAATTGCATCAATCGCTAGTAAAATTGAAAATCTTAGTCGAGACATGCTGAAAGTTAGAGAAACCGTTCATGCAATCCAAGTAGGTTGTGAAAGCTGTGGGGGAGGACATCTCACAAAAAATTGTCCTCAAGTTGACAAAGAAAATATAATTGAAGAGGCAAAATATTGAGAAAATCGACCGTTTTACGGAGATAATTGATGAGTGTGTAAATACTCATCAATTTTGGTTAAATCTGAACTGCAAAACGTTTAAAAATGCTCAGAAATGCATCAAAACACTGAAAATATCTCAAAGTTGCATTTTATATGTTTCAGATGCAAAATGTTTAAAATCAGATGAAAAATGAGCTAAGTTTGCATAATTGGCAGTTTCAGTCCCCCAAGTTTCAAAAATTGTCAGAAATAGTCCCTGAGCACTTATTTCAAAAGAAAAGTCACCAAAGGTCCTTTTAAAATCATAACTTGTCAAAATTAGTCCTTTGGTGAAAAATATCAAAAGTTTTGAGAAATTACAAATTTGGTCCTTCAAGTTTAAAAATTGGCAAAAATGGTCCTTGGAAATTTGAAAATGTCAAGTTTGGTCCTTATACTATTGGAGCTTGTCACTTTTAGTCCCTTGGAGCAACTTTGCAGAATTGGCAGCATTGGTCCCTGTATTTTCAGAAATTACAAATAGGTCCTTGTATTATTAAACCCTTAATACCCTTGGTCCCTTGTCATAACCAAATGACCCCCTGCCATAGCCATTTGGACCCTTTTTTTTGGACCCCCTTTAATATTAAAACCCCAGTCAAACCCTCTGGTCAAACTAACCACTACCCGCCTTTTTTTCTTTCTTCCCCACTTGATACCCTGCAACACTCAAGCATCCCATCCCCCCAGCTCATCACCCACTCACCTTGTTCCCTCCACCTCACCAAACTCCAAGAAGCATTTAATGCTTCTTCACCCCCCTCACTCAACCCCCAACTGGCATAAAACCTATTTCCCGCCAAAATGCATCAAACGGCCAAAATGGTCCCAAGTGATCCAATGGTCCTAAAACCAAGTGGGATTCACTCAGAAAGAGGAGAGAAGCAGAGTTGGGTATAAAAGAGAGAAGAGATGCAAGAAGAAAGGTAGTAGTTAGTTTAAATTTCAAATGTATGTCGTTTTTAATATATAAGTTTTAGTTAAGCTTAAAAATTGTTATCTTTTGTATCTATGTACTGAAACTCAAGTTATTTTATCAATATAAGTTCATTTCAAGTGTTAATTCAAGACTTCATTTAAGCTTCATATTTTTGAGTCCACTGTTGTATAATTCAGTTTCAAGTTATCATATTCAAGCTTTGAGAATCTTATTTTCCAGTTCAAATAAGCTCATATAAGCTGCTTAAAGCTTTTTGTGAGCATAAAAATCAATTCCAAGTAATTTTAGTATCTGGTCAACAAAAGTCAAATCTTGTTGAAAAGTGGTTCAAGCAGAAATGGAAATGGAAATGGGTGATGCAGCATGAATTTGGGTTGAATTTAAGTTGTTTTATGGGTTAGAATAGGATAGTGGTACTTGTGTTCCTTGGCAAGCCATAGTGGCTAGGACAAATGTGAGTTCATTTTCAATATCATTGCATAATTGGTATCTGTGGTTTAAATCAGTTTCTTTCTGTTGATTAAGTTGTATTTAGGTCACTTAGATTCATTTTGATTGTCTGCATAAGCTAAATCAGTAGTTGGGATAGTTAAAATTGCATATCAGTTATTTAAGTTGTGTTTGGATTGTGCAGCAAGCTTGTGTTTGAGGCTTGTTCAGTGGGTAAGACCTCTTGGTTTAGGTTAGTTAAGATCATTTACAATCATATCTGTCCTAATACTGCACCTGCAAACACTCAAAGTCAAAATTCACTTAAATTTGTCCTAGTGTCTTAACTGTTAGGATTTTTAGAAATCAAAAGCTTGTTTCATGTTTAGAAATCACTAGAGTAGCTTGCATTAGTTTCATTATACCATTTAACATCATATTCAGTTGAGAAATCAAGATCAAAGTTCAATTTAGTCAACCTCTTAAATCTGTCAAAAAAGTCAAAACTTGGAATTCCAGTTTTCAGCCCAACTAGGATGATTTTTAATTGCTTCAGTTCTGGGTCAAATCAGATGAAACTTTGGGATTTAAAAGTTCAGTTGGTCTATTTTCTTTATATCATTTTTGCAGATTTTTAGCAATTTTTTATAAGTCCCAAAATGGCTTGTCAAGATGGGCACAAATGCCCTGTGCACTGACTCAGTCAATACTGAGTCTGCACAGGGTTTGTGCAGCCCTTGCACAGAGCTCAATTGAGCTTATCTGAGTCTCATCCTTGGTTTAGAAGTAGCCATCCAGGTCTACTTTAAGTCCCCACTTTTGGTTTTTAGTTCCAGCTTATCTAAGTGCTTATTTTTAATTCACAAAGTAGCCCCCAAATCTGTTTTTTTTAGCACATAAGCTCTAAACATCAAATCTTTGTAATTTGCATTTCAGTGGTTTAGGTTAGTAGTATTTAGTTGCTTTTGAGTGTTTTTAGCATATTATAGGTCCTGTGTTAGTGTGGTGCTTATCAGTAGCTTCTAGCTTATCCCAAGTGCTTATTCTTAAGCACATTCCACTGCAGCCTCAATTTCCTTCACACAAGCCCCTGTTTTTATATTTTTCCTAGATTCTTAATATTATTTTAGACTTATCTTGAATTTTTCAGATTTTTCTAGGTCTGTTTGGTATTTTTCTTGATTTAAAACAGTTTTTAAGTCTTTTTAATTAGTTTTTAATACAATTAATTCAGAAAAGTTTCAAAAAAAATAATTTTTCAATTTTCCTAGGTTAAGATAAATATAAAAAGTCAAAAAAATATTTTTCCAGATTTTTCTTAGTTAAATTTGTATTTTTAAGTAATTTAAGTAGTTTTAAATAGTTTTTAATTCTTAGAAAATACAAAAATAATCAGAAAAATACAAAATTAGTTTTGAAAACTCTCTTTTGTTATTTTAGATTTTTCCAAGTCATAATTTTATTTTTCTAGCTTTATTTCATATTTTCCTGTATTTTAAGCTATTATTAAATAGTTAAAAATAGTTTTTAATTAATAATAATTAGATAAATAGTTTTAAAAATAATTTTCTTTTTCTAAAATTTTTCTCTTGTCATTAGGTTTGTAAAAATGTCATTTTCATATTTTTAGGATTAATACTGCTTTAGTTTCACATTTTCTTTTGTACGTAACGTAGTTTTTAATTCAAGTTTTATAAAAGAAAAATCAAAAACATCATTTTGCAAATAGTGATAGCGTTTATTTAATATTTTTTATCTTTTTAATTCTCTTTAATTTGCATTTAAGCCCCTGTAATTTATTTATTATTTCTGTAGTTATAATAATCAAAACCTCTTTTCCGTTCAAATCTCTCGATCATTATTCGTTTGGTGATTCATTGCATAGCTCGCTGGGACATAACAACCCGGGGAAACACTATACTCTTCTGATCTTCATTGCATTTGTTTCTAGACTGTTTTAAGTTTCTTACGGTTAGCCATTCACAAGTGGCTAGCTTGTGTGAGAAAACTTGACCGTCTGGGATCGAATCAAATTTTTGGCGCCGCTGCCGGGGAGCTGTGCTGATTATCTTCCGTTTAGCAGATTAGTAATTTGAATATTCACTCTTTGTTCATACCATCCATCTATCTATATCTATATATATATATTTTCTTTTAAAAAATCCAAAAACCCAAAAACATCCAAAAACGTATAAAACACAAAAATATTTTCCTTTTGTTTCTATATATGTATCAAAGATAAAAATACAAAAAGATTTGTCGTTTTCTTTGTTTAATAATAACAACATAAAAGATTACCACCGCAAACCAAGGCAGTGTACTACCTAACTGGGGGTACGACCATAATAAGTTCCCGAACCAAAGATTTAAAACTTGCCTTTGTGTCCTTGTGATTGGTGTACCTTTTTCAAAGAAGCCATTCATCTTGTGATTATTGGTTTAAGTTCACTGTTGTTTTGCCTCTATTTTGTTTTAATTGGATTTGTTGTTATATATACTTATCAGAACCTGAAAACCCAAAAAGATTCTTTTCACCCCATTTTCATAAAATATTTTCATAATTCCCATTCCTCTCCTTAACTCTGAGGTCTCTTAGAGTTAACTCTAGTGTATGCGCACTCGCTCTTCTAGATCTGTGAGCCCATTTCGTGAGCTTGTCAAGATTCCAAGAAGGCGTGTCCGTAGACTTTCTGCTCCATCAGTCGGATCTGAGATCCGGACTGCTCACACTACTTCCGTTATCATGGCGGAAGAACGTCTTATGTGTGAGCTTCTCCAGGCACCCATCGACGGGTATGGAGATGCTATCGTTATCCCAGCCATTGTGGCTGAAAATTTTGAACTCAAAACTGGGTTACTGAATCTTGTAACCTCAAGTCAGTTCTATGGTTTTGAGCGGGATGATCCTCATGCTCATATTCGATGGTTTAACAAGATTGCATCTACCATCAAATACAAGAATGTCCCTACTGATGCTGTTAAGCTTCTTCTGTTCCCATTTTATCTTGAGGGACAAGCCCGGATTTGGCTTGAAAAACAACCCCCTCAATCAATAGAGACATGGGAAGACCTGGTGAAGAAATTTGTGAATGAATTCTATCCACCTTCCAAAACCACGAGTCTTAAAAATGAAATCATCAAATTTACTCAAAAGTTTGATGAATCCTTCAGTGAATCGTGGGATCGTTTTAAGGAGTTGCTTCGCAAATGTCCTCACCACGGTTTCTCCGAGTTGATGCAACTCGATACTTTCTACAATGGAGTGAGTCAATCTGATCAAGATTCTCTCAATTCCTCCGCTGGAGGAAATTTCTTAAGCAAAACTGTCAAAGAAGCTTTAGTGATCATTGAAAACAAGTCTAAAGTCCGCACTGCACGAAGCAAGCCGGTTGTTTCCCAAGTCAGTGTTGGTCCTTCTTCTTTATCGCCCGTAAGTCAGTCTAGCACCGATGCTAAGATTGACAAACTCACGGAAGCAATTCAAGCTTTGGTTCTCTCCAACCAAAAGAAAGTCTCTTTTCCATAAACTTCACCTCCTGCTGAAGTTAAGAAAGTGGAAGTCTGTGTTACTTGTGGTGGCCCCCATGCTTATTACAATTTTATGGCCACCGATGGTAACC
Source organism: Chrysanthemum seticuspe (assembly GCA_019973895.1). NCBI lineage: Eukaryota > Viridiplantae > Streptophyta > Magnoliopsida > Asterales > Asteraceae > Chrysanthemum > Chrysanthemum seticuspe. The sequence continues at coordinate 686,383 of BPTQ01000008.1, read as the reverse complement.
CTTTTGAAGCTAATGCTGTGGGCGGGATTTCTAATCAAGGAGGCAACCAATATCGTGCTCCTATAGACCCGAACCACCGTCCTAACCACTACCCTGGACCTCCCGGTTTCAACCAAAACCGTAATCAAAATCAAAATAGACCAAACCAAGGTTTTCAAAACCAAGGTAATTTTAGTCCAAACAACGGTTTTCAAAATCAAAATCAAAATTTCCAACACCAAGGGAATTTCAATAGAAACCAAGGTCAGGGAAATTTCAACCCAGGGTATTTTCATGGCAATAATCAAGGAAATTTTCAAAATCAAGGCCCTAATCCAAACAATAGAGGCAAGAATTTTCCTGTGCAAAATCAAGCCATTGTTCCAACTGGACCATCATCTGATGAGTTGTTGAAACCATTCATGAAATCCCAAGAGGAAATGAACAGGTTGTTGGTAAGCCAGATTTCTGACATTAAGAAGTCTTTAAATGATCGACCCTCGGGCTCAGGAAAACTTCTGAGCAACACGATCGCTAACCCGAGGGAAGATGCAAAGGCGATCACAACCAGAAGTGGTGCTTCTTATGATGGACCCGCTATTCCTACTACCTCTTCTTCTTCTCTCCCAAAGGTAGTGGAAAGTGAACCTGAGGCGACAAAGGACAAGGAACTTCCTAATAATAACGGAAGTACCAGCAATGTCCATCCTCAGGTTGTCCCGAAACCCAAAACCAAACCTGGAGTTGTTTTTGAACCTCCAGTTGGTAACCCCAAATCCAAAACTTCTATTCCTTACCCCTCACGTTTAAATGAGCAAAAACTCCGCGAAAAAGCTAGTCATCAAATGGAAAAATTCTTTCAGATTTTCCAAGAGCTACATTTTGACATAAGCTTTGCGGATGCCATCATGTTGATGCCCAAGTTTGCATCTACTCTCAAACACATGTTGAGCAACAAGGAAAAGCTATTTGAAATGGCTAAGACTCCTTTGAACGAGAACTGCTCAGCAGTTCTGTTAAAAAAGCTTCCCGAGAAGCTAGGAGATCCTGGAAAATTTCTTCTTCCTTGTGTTTTTCCTGGGATGATTGAATGTTTTGCCCTTGCCGATCTTGGTGCAAGCATCAATCTGATGCCTTATTCAGTATGGAAGAAACTTTCTCTTCCGGAACTTATTCCTACCTGCATGACTCTTGAGCTTGCAGATCGTTCTATATCGCGTCCTCTTGGCATCACCGAGGATGTATTTGTGAAAGTAGGAAAGTTCCATTTTCCAGCTGACTTTGTGGTTGTTGATTTCGATGCTGATCATCGGGTTCCTCTCATTGTTGGACGAGGATTCCTGAGAACGGGCTGTGCTCTTATTGATGTATTTGAGCAAGAAATCACGTTACGTGTGGGTAATGAGGCTGTTACCTTTAACCTTGATCAAACTTCAAGATACTCCTCAAATTATGATACTGAATCAGTTAATCGAGTCGATTTAATTGATATTGCTTCCGAGGAGTACTCTCAAGAGTTTCTTGGTTATCTTCATAATTCTGTGAGTGGGGATTCCACCACATCTTCTCAACCAATCATTGCCGACTCTTCCCCCTCTCTCACTCCGTTTGAGGGAGGTGACTTCTTTCTGGAAGAGATCGATGAGTTTCTTGCTACTGATGAGTCAATTCCGCCTGGAATTGATGGTGTTTATGATTCGGAGGGGGATATTCTTTATCTGGAGCAATTAATAAATGAAGATCCTTTACCTTCACTCCCTCCGAAAGAAATCACGATTGAGGAAATCAAATCAGTACAAACATCTACTGAAGAATTTCCCGAGGTTGAACTTAAGGACCTACCTCCTCATCTCGAGTATGCATTCTTGGAGGGTGATGATAAATTACCCGTCATAATTGCTAAAGACTTAACTAAGGAGGAGAAAACTGCTCTCATAAAGGTCTTGAAGTCACACAAGCAAGCAATTGCTTGGAAACTCTCCGACATTAAGGGTATCAACCCTGAGTTTTGTACTCACAAAATCTTAATGGAGGATGACTTCAAACCAGCAGTCCAACATCAGAGAAGGGTGAATCCTAAGATTCATGAGGTTATCAAACAAGAGGTTCTCAAACTTCTTGATGCCGGTTTAATTTACCCGATCTCTGATAGTCCTTTGGTTAGCCCAATTCATTGCGTTCCAAAAAAGGGTGGCATAACTGTTGTCACGAATGAAGAAAACGAGTTAATTCCAACTCGATTAGTTACGGGATGGCGTATTTGTATTGACTATCGCAAGTTAAACGAAGCCACCCGTAAAGACCATTTTCCTCTACCCTTCATGGACCAGATGCTTGAGAGATTAGCAGGGAACGAATACTATTGTTTCCTTGATGGTTTCTCGGGTTACTTTCAGATCCCCATTGATCCGCTGGATCAAGAAAAAACCACATTCACCTGCCCATACGGAACATTTGCCTACAGACGTATGCCTTTTGGCCTATGCAATGCTCCTGGCACGTTCCAACGATGTATGATGGCCATTTTCCACGACATGATCGGGGAAACAATGGAGGTGTTTATGGATGACTTCTCGGTCATTGGGGACTCGTTTCATACATGTCTCTCCCATTTAGAAAGAATGCTTCAATGGTTTGAAGACACCAATCTTTGTCTAAACTGGGAGAAGAGCCACTTTATGGTCAAAGAAGGCATAGTCCTTGGCCATAAGATTTCAAAAAATGGGATTGAGGTTGATAGAGCAAAAGTTGATGTTATTGCTAAATTACCTCATCCTACTACCGTCAAAGGTATTAGGAGTTTTCTAGGTCATGCCGGGTTTTATCGTAGATTCATACAAGATTTCTCTAAAATCGATCGGCCTATGACCCATCTTCTCGAAAAAGATGCTCCTTTTATCTTCTCCCCTGAGTGCATCGAAGCTTTTGAAACACTAAAGAAAAAGCTTACGGAAGCACCCATTCTAGTTGCCCCCGACTGGGATTTACCCTTTGAGCTCATGTGCGATGCAAGTGATTTTGCTATCGGTGCAGTCTTGGGGCAACGCAAAACCAAGCATTTTCAACCTATCCACTACGCAAGCAAAACTATGACTGAAGCTCAAACTCATTACACCACTACAGAAAAAGAATTATTAGTTGTGGTGTATGCGTTTGAAAAGTTTCGGCCATACCTTATCTTGACCAAATGCATGGTGTATACGGATCACTCGGCTCTCAAATATCTCTTTGCAAAACAAGATGCAAAGCCGAGATTGCTCCGTTGGGTTCTCCTCCTACAAGAATTTGATATCATTATACGTGATAAAAAAGGAGCTGAGAACCTGGCTGCTGATCATCTTTCCCGTCTAGAAAACCCTCATCAAGATGTGTTCGAGAAAAAGAAAATAAACGAAACATTTCCTCTCGAAACAATCAATGTGGTTTCTTTTCGTGGAGACTCTTCTACCCCATGGTTTGCTGACTTTGCAAATTACCATGCGGGTAACTTTGTAGTGAAAGGGATGTCGTCACAACAGAAAAACAAATTCTTTAAAGATGTGAAACATTACTTCTGGGACGACCCCTACTTGTTCAAAATTTGCGCGGATCAAGTCATCCGGCGATGTGTGTATGGTCAGGAAGCCAATGATATTCTTAAGGCTTGCCATTCTGGACCTACTGGGGGACATCATAGCCCCAACTACACCGCCAAGAAGGTGTTTGATTCCGGATTCTATTGGCCCACTGGTCTGTGATAAACTAGTCAAGTCTAAATCACTCAAGCCTGCCACTTGTGAATGGCAGACCGTAATCAGCTTAAAACTGCTTAAGCACGAATGCAATGAAGATCTGGGGAATATAGTGTTTCCCCGGGTCGTTATGTCCCACGGAGACTCAATGGTGTGTCAAAACAAACTCAGAGGATAGAATGATCACTAAGGATAGTAATCAGTAAAGGTTTTGATTGAGAAATTACACTACTGATTGATTGGAATGGAATAGGATACAGAACTGGAAAACACAACAATCAGATAAAAGAAACGTAAATACGTATGTTTAAAAACTACGTATACGTACAAAATAAAAAGTGAAAACTAAGAAATAAAAGGCCTAAAAATATGAAAATAACATTTTTGAAATCCTAAAAATAAAAGAAAATTATTAGAAAAAGAAAATTATTTTTAACACTATTTAATTAATTATTATTAATTAAAAACTATTTTAACTATTTAATAAATACTCTAAAATAGAAGAAAATACAAAATAAGGCTAGAAAAATAAAATTATTATTGAGAAAAATCTAAAATATTATAAAACTAATTTTAAAACTAAAAATATATTTTTCACACTTTTTATCTAATTATTACTAATTAATTATTATTTAAAATACACTTAAATACTAGAAAATATAAAATAAACTTAAAAAAATAAAATTTTAACTTTGAAAAATCTAAAATATGATAAAACTAATTTTAAAACTGAAAAGTTATTTTTTATGCTTTTTAATTATTTATTACTAATTAATTACTATTTTTAACTATTTAAAATTATAATAAATACTAAAAAGATAGAGAAAAATATGAAACTTTTTCTAAAAATACTATATGATGATAGAAAACTAAGAAAAATAGAAAAACATGATTTGCTTATTAATAAGATGAAAAGAAAAATCAAAAAGCTAAAAAATATTAAATAAACGCTATCACTATTTTTATATTGATGTTTTTCTGGATTTTCTTTTTGAAAACTACTTTAATACTGAAAATATGAAACTTTAATGAACACAAAAATTTTACAAATCACAAATAAGCTGTTTTGACAAGCTTATGGACCAACAGATGTGATTAAGAGCTTATTTTGTGGAATAAGCTCAAACAAGCTTGAAAACTGGAAACAAGAGTGGAATATGATTCAAACAAGCTAGATAAACTGAAATGAGGCTAAAAGATACAAATAAGCACTCTGAAAAGCTAAGAACAAACAAATAAGCACTTATGATAAAAACAGAAATGGGACAAACTTTAAGCTTAGAGCAGCCCTACCTATTAAGCTTCAAATTGAAAAGCTAAACTAGGGTTCTCAAGGTGGCTAGGTTGGCTACCCAAAGAACCAAAAATCACAAGACAAGACCAACAAACAAGCTCTGTGCAAGCTTTTCAAGTTGGTCCAACCAACTGTGCACAGGGCATGTATGCAGACATGGTACTCAATATAAGCCAATAGTTAAGCACTTAAACAGCTGATTTACACAGAACTAATATTTTTCTAATTTTGTTTAGAAACCAAACTTTGATAATCCAAAAGCTTATAAGCTGAATCTTACTAATGAACACACAATGAAAATATCTTTTTTATTCAAAAACGACCAAGTTGGAAATTTGACTTTTTAAGAAAACTAGCTAAGTTGACCAAAATGAACTTTAAGTTGATTACAATCACTGATTATGTTATGTTAAGGTTTAATAAGACTAACTTGAGCAAGATTAACAACTTCCTAACACAGAATCATGATCATGAATCCTAAAAATCAAACAGTGAGCTCATAAGATGAGATCAAATGCACTTTGACTTTTGCTTGAATGAGTTCTGAATTTCTTGACTTCTTTGAGATATTATGACCAAGTGTAACTCTTGACAACAACAATTACAACATTTATCAAACTCTAACACAGGTTCACTACTCAAATTCAAACAAGCTTATATTTGACTGTTTGGGTGATTATAAGAACAAAACAAAGCTTTAACCCATGAAACTGCTTGCAGACCTTACATAATCATTAAATAAGATTAAATAAACATGAAGCAACAACATTAACAACATTAAGCACAAGAACTATGATAATGCTATTTTAACTGTCAAATTAAATTTTTTTGCTAACTACTAATTTAAAAGGACAAACCACTGGTTTTAATGCTTAAACACACTTAACTATATCTAATGAACAATAAGAAACAGAAATATAAGCTAATTAACAACTACAACAGTAAAATGCCAAAATGATCAAAAGAGCTCACAAAAGCTTCCAAGCTTAAAACTGAGAACCAGGACCAATGAACACCCCTATTAGCTTACCACTAAGCTTCTAACCCAAGGCCATCCATAATTCACCCTGCTCCAGCTGTGTACACCATTTCCAACTGATTTTTGAATTTTCACTAATTAATTTGTATTTTTGGTGATTTTCTAATTTTGCTTCTAAACTGAGTTTTAGTGTTTCTAATAGCTTAGAAAAGCTATCTAGGAGCTTATGTGTGCTATTTCAGTCCCAAACAACAACTTTCAACAACATTAACACATAGTGAGAATTTTGAAATGAAAAATGCATAAACTGAATTTCAAACTTGAATACTGAAATTGATAATTGCAAAAGGTTGTAAATACACTGAGATAACTTAAAGAAGTACTTGAAAGCTTAAGTTTATACTGAAATTTAAAGTTTAACTAAAAACGACATAGAAAAGTAAAAGTTACACTAGATGATTTGATACAATGCATCTCCACTCCTCTTTATAGACTTTAGTGACTTCTCTTTGACCTCTGAATCTTTCCCACCACTCCTGAGCCATTGGATTGGCTAGAACCATCATATCCGTCCACTTGTAGTTTTGGCGCCAAATATTTCTTCAAAGCAGGTTTGAGCAATTAATGGATTTGGTTCAATCAATTAAGGATATTTGGGTGTTAGTGGAGGTGGAGGGGACAAGGTATGGTGAGTGAGGTTGAAAAAGCAGTAAACTGCTCTGGTTTCTGGTTTTACAGTGTTGTGTGAGAGGGAGATGAACAGTGCATAGTTTTGGCGCGCGTGGGTTGTTTGACCGAAGCTTTGACCGGGGTTTTAATAACACAAAAAGGGGGGGTCACAATTGGGTGTGGCAGGGGCCAAAATGGTTCTGACCTAGCTCAAGGGTCATGGGGTCAAGGGTCAAGTCCAAGTTGGGTTTGGGCTAAACATTGGATTGGGCTTATGTTTGTTTTGGGTTTAGTATTAAAGGATCCGTTTGGTTTAAGCTTAGTACACAAGGACTAAATATGCAAATTATCCAAACTTGAGGGACTGATCTTGAACTTTTTCCAATGCTCTCACAAGGACCAAACTTGACAAACATTGATAGTGCAAGGACCCTTTTTGCATAAAAATTCCATTTTAAAACATCCAAGGACTAATTTTGCAAATTTTCAAAGTTAAGGGACCTTTCTTGCCAATTGACCAAAGAATCATTCAAGGATCATTTTTTTACAACTTAGAATACTTCAGGGACCTTGAATGACAAAACTTTACATTTTTTTTATTTCAGGGACTAGATTTGACAACTTTCAAAACTTGGGGGACTAAAACTGCCAATTTTGCAAACTTGAATCATTTTTCATCTGATTTTGATATTTTTGCATTTAAAACACATAAAACACTGATTTGTGATTTTTTGATCATTTTGATGTGTTTCTGAGTGTTTTCAGATGATTCTGCAGTTTAGATTGTACAAAAATGATGAGTATTTAGACACTCATCAATCCCCCACACTGAGATATTGCTAGTCCCTAGCAATGATTTGAGAAAACTTTAATGGATTTTAAAAACTCTTTACCAAAAGCCATCACTTCTGGAGTAGCCAATTGTTTTAGCTCAAGTAAGAACCTTGGTACAACGATAACCAAATGATTTATTGGCAAATCATAAACCATATAACGGATTTGATGTGTCTTTACCAGAAGCCGTACCCTTCTGGACTAGCCAACTCTTAGATAAATTATCAGAATTATCTTTGGTGAGCTGAATACCAATTATGGATTTTCCACTGCCTTTACCACAAGCCATAACCTTGCGGGCTAGCCAACTCTTCACTTTTTAGGATATGGTGAGTTGAGAACCATACAATTTTGGGCAAATTGCAAGCCATATAAACGGATTTGAGAAATCTTTACCAAGAGCCGTTTGCTCCTGGATTAGCCAATCCTTTTGTCTTACAGACATGGCGGACTGATAACCAAGCTGAGCAAGTGTAAAACACTTACTCCAAAAAAAAATTTGGCCAAAAACGGGGGAATTGGGTGGAATAATTACATGAAATTCGCGAGAATTCCCCCCCACACTTAGAAATGAATATTGCCCTCAATATTCAAAGTACCGGCGGTTATGCCAAAACATAGAACGTAAAAGGGAAATATTATGGCCATTATTTAGAAAGATGTTTTTTTTTTTTTTTTTTTTTGAAAACTTATATATATACATAACATGTGGGGCAACCCCCCCACACTAGGGTGGTAGAACAGAGAAAGAAGACAGAAATATGGGTGAAAACCCATATGGTGAGTGTGCTAATGTTTTTGATTCCCGAGTCATTAGCTTGACTCGATCCCCGCATTCATTGGTTCATGGGGAATGTTTGTAAATCCGGGACAATCACAGATGGAATGTCCTCTCCAAAGTAATGCTTCAATCGATGACCATTCACTTTAAAATTAGGACCATCGGGTTGAGATAACTCAACGGTACCATAAGGATAAACCTTAGCGATAGTAAATGGACCAGACCAACGGGACTTGAGCTTTCCCGAGAAAATCTTCAATCTTGAATTGAAAAGAAGGACTCGATCACCAACGTTGAAAATGCGGTTCTTGATTTTAGAGTCATGAATCTTCTTTGTCTTTTGCTTGTAGATCAAAGAGTTCTCGTAAGCTGGATCACGAAGTTCATTTAATTCATTCATTTGAACTTTTCTATGATCACCGGCTGTCTGTATATCGAAGTTTGCATGCTTTAAGGCCCAGTAAGCCTTGTGCTCTAACTCAATCGGAAGATGACATGCCTTTCCGTACACTAGCTTGTATGGAGTACACCCGATGGGTGTTTTGTAAGCTGTACGAAAAGCCCAGAGTGCGTCATCAAGTTTATCCGACCAGGATGCACGATTTTCGCCTACTGTCCTTTCAAGGATTCTTTTAATACCACGGTTTGAAAATTCCACCTGCCCACTTGTTTGGGGGTGGTATGCAGTAGAGAGACGGTGGGTAACACCATATTTTTGCATGACACGATCAAATTGGTCATTGCAGAAATGTGTACCACGATCACTGATTATCGCTCTCGGAGTTCCAAACCTGGCAAAAAGAGATTTCAAAAATTTCACAACAACTCGGGCATCATTGGTGGGTAAAGCTTTTGCTTCAACCCATTTTGACAAATAGTCAACAGCCACGAGTATGTACTTGTTTCCACGAGACGAAGGAAATGGCCCCATAAAATCAATACCCCATATGTCAAATATCTCACAAACTTGAATGGCATTTTGTGGCATTTCATTCCTTTGAGATATATTTCCGTGACGTTGACAAGCGTCACAGGCTTTGACAAGATCGTGGGCATCCTTATAGATGGTGGGCCAATAGAATCCGGAATCAAACACCTTTTTGGCGGTGTAGTTTGGACTATGATGGCCCCCGGTGGGTCCAGCATGGCAAGCTGTGAGAATGTCAATAGCTTCCTGTCCATAAACACACCGTCGGATGACTTGATCCGCACAAATTTTGAATAAGAAAGGGTCGTCCCAGAAATAATGTTTAACATCTTTGAAGAATTTGTTCTTCTGTTGGGTCGACATCCCTTTCACAATGAAGTTACCCGCATGGTAATTTGCGAAGTCAGCAAACCATGGGGTGGTAGGATTCCCACGAAAAGAAACCGCATTGAGTGTCTCGAGAGGAAATGTTTCATTTATTTCCTTTTTCTCGAAAACATCTTGGTGAGGGTTTTCTAATCTGGAAAGATGATCAGCAGCTAGATTCTCAGCTCCTTTTTTATCACGTATAATGATATCAAATTCCTGGAGGAGGAGAATCCAACGAAGCAATCTCGGCTTTGCATCTTGTTTTGCAAAGAGATATTTGAGAGCCGAGTGATCCGTATACACTACGCATTTGGTCAAGATTAAGTACGGCCGAAACTTCTCAAATGCATACACCACGGCTAATAGCTCTTTTTCTGTGGTGGTGTAATGAGTTTGGGCTTCAGTCATAGTCTTACTTGCGTAGTGGATAGGCTGAAAATGCTTGTTTCTTCGTTGCCCTAGGACTGCGCCGATAGCAAAATCACTTGCATCGCACATGAGCTCAAAAGGCAAGTCCCAGTCGGGAGCAACGAGAATGGGTGCCTCAGTAAGCTTTTTCTTCAATGTTTCAAAAGCTTCGATGCACGCTGGTGAGAAGATAAAAGGAGCGTCCTTTTCAAGAAGATGGGTCATAGGCCGGGCGATTTTAGAAAAATCTTGTATGAATCTACGATAGAAACCGGCATGACCTAAAAAACTCCTAATACCTTTGACGGTAGTAGGATGAGGCAGTTTAGCAATAACATCAACTTTTGCTCTATCAACCTCAATCCCGTTCTTGGAAATCTTATGGCCAAGGACTATGCCTTCTTTGACCATAAAGTGGCTCTTCTCCCAATTTAGACAAAGATTGGTGTCTTCACACCTTTGAAGCATTTTATCTAAATGGGAGAGACATGATTGAAAAGAATCCCCAATAACCGAGAAGTCATCCATAAACACCTCCATTGTTTCCCCGATCATGTCGTGGAATATGGCCATCATACATCGTTGGAACGTGCCAGGAGCATTACATAAGCCAAAAGGCATACGTTTGTAGGCAAAAGTTCCGTATGGGCAGGTGAATGTAGTCTTCTCTTGATCCTGTGGATCAATAGGGATCTGAAAGTAACCCGAGAAACCATCAAGGAAACAATAGTATTCATTCCCTGCTAATCTCTCAAGCATTTGGTCCATGAAGGGTAGAGGAAAATGGTCTTTACGGGTGGCGTCATTCAACTTACGATAGTCAATGCAAACACGCCATCCCGTAACCAATCGAGTTGGAATTAACTCGTTATCTTCATTTGTGATAACAGTAATGCCACCCTTTTTCGGAACACAATGAATTGGGCTGACCCAAGGACTATCTGAGATAGGGTAAATCAATCCTGCATCAAGAAGTTTGATAACCTCTTGTTTAATAACATCATGGATTTTTGGATTCACTCGCCTCTGATGTTGAACTGCTGGTTTAAAGTCATCCTCCATCAAGATTTTATGAGTACAAAACTCAGGGTTTATACCTTTGATGTCGGAGAGTTTCCAAGCAATTGCTTGCTTGTGTGACTTCAAGACCTTTATGAGAGCAGCTTTTTCATCTTTACTCAAATCTCTAGCAATAATGACGGGTAATTTATCATCGCCCTCAAGAAATGCATACTCGAGATGAGGAGGTAAGTCCTTAAGCTCAACCACAGGAAATTCTTCAGTTTTCTCAACTGTCCTTGTTATGAAGTTTGATGGGAGGGAGAGGAGGAGAAGTATCCAGATTTGACAACTTCTTTAGAAGAATATCTCCCTCCAGATTAATCTCATTTTGATTAAGCTCATCTGGAATTGGATCACTAGGGTGAGGGGTTGATGATTGATCATCATTGAGCAACTTCTCAATAAGAAGTATGTCCCCCTCAATGTCAATTGGAGCGTGATCAATTTCCCATGGAACAGAATCACTAGCCAAGTATGCTTCAATCTCATCTAAGATGAAGTCGCTTCCCTCAAACGGAGTGAGAGAAGGAGTAGAATTGGCTATGATAGGTTGAGAAGATGTGGTGGTATCCCCACTCACAGAATTATGAGAATAACCAAGAACTTCTTGAGAGTACTCTTCAGAAGCAACATCAATGATATCTATTCGGTTAACCGACTCAGAATCATAGTTTGCAGAGTACCTCGAAGTTTGATCAAGGTTGAAGGTGACAGCTTCATTACCAACACGCAATGTGATTTCCTGCTCAAATACATCAATGAGAGCACGGCCCGTTCTCAGGAATCCTCGACCAACAATGAGAGGAACCCGATGATCGGCATCAAAATCTACAACCACGAAGTCAGCTGGAAAATGGAACTTTCCTACTTTCACAAATACGTCCTCAGCAATGCCAAGAGGACGGGATATGGAACGATCTGCAAGCTCAAGAGTCATGCATGTAGGAGTGAGTTCCGGAAGAGAAAGTTTCTTCCACACTGAATAAGGCATAAGATTGATGCTTGCACCAAGATCTGCTAAGGCAAAGCATTCAACCATTCCTGGAAATACACAAGGTAGGAGAAATTTTCCAGGATCTCCAAGCTTTTCTGGAAGCTTCTTTAGGATAACTGCAGAGCAGTTCTCGTTCAAAGGAGTCTTTGCCATTTCAAACAGCTTTTCCTTATTGCTTAACATGTGTTTGAGAGTTGATGCAAACTTGGGCATCAGCATGATAGCATCCGCAAAGCTTATGTCAAAATGTAATTCTTGGAAAATTTGGAAAATTGTCCATTTGATGACTAGCTTTCTCGCGGAGATTTTGTTCATTCAAACGTGATGGATAAGGAATAGAAGATTTGGATTTCTGATTCTCAACAGGAGCTACAGGAGGTTCAAAAACAACTCCTTGATTTGAATTGGGTTTCTGGACCATTTGAGGTTGGACTACCGAAGGTAGGACGTGTGCGGTACTTCGTGGACTTGAATAATGCACCTTGTCCGTTGTTTCCTTGGTAACTTGACTCATTGCGACAGGTGGAGGAGGCATTGGAGTCGTAGGTCCATTGTGTGTCCTAGGTTCACTGTCCACTACCTTAGGGAGAGAAGAAGAAGAAGAGGTAGTAGGAACAGCAGATCCATCATATGAAACACCACTTCTGGTTGTGATCGCCTTTGCATCGCCCCTCGGGTTAGCGATCGTGTTGCTCGGAAGTTTTCCTGAGCCCGAGGGTTGATCATTTAAAGACTTCTTAAGATCAGCGATCTGACTGACCAACAACCTGTTCATTTCATCTTGGGACTTCATGAATTGCTTCAGTAACTCATCAGATGATGGTCCTGGAGGAATAATGACGGGAGGAGCTGGAGGGACAATTTGAGGCCGTATGTTTTGATTATAGCCAAAATTCCCTTGATTAGGATTCATATTCCCATGAAATTGATTTCCTCGATTGAAGTTGTTTTGATGAAGGTTTCCTTGATGTTGGAAACCTTGATTGGGTCCAGGATAGAAATTTCCTTGGTTTTGATAACCTTGGTTCATTCTTGGTTGGTTCTGATTCCTGTTTTGCATGTTATGATTCTGGTTAAAACCGGGTGGTGCCTGATTAGTGTTAGCATGGTAGTGTGGTTCATTTTGAGGACGGTATTGAGTACCTCCTTGCTGTGAACTACCGGCTAGAGCATTGGCTTCAAAAGGACTACCATCGGTGGCAGTACAATTGTAGTATGCATGAGGACCACCACAAGTAACACAACTCTCGACTTTCTTCACTTCAGCATGTGTGGGTGTCTGAGTGAAGGTGACTTTCTTCTGGTTAGCAATAACCAAAGCCTGAACAATGTCTGTGAGTTTGTCAATCTTAGCATCGGTGCTGGATGTACTCACGGGGGATGAAGAAGAAGAAGGTCCAGCATGAGACTGATATGTCTTTGCTCTGAAAGGACGGACCTGAGATTTGTTCTCAATGATTTGCAAGGCCTCTTTTGTGGTCTTGCTCAGGAAATTACCTCCCGCGGAGGCATTCAAAGAGTCTTGATTGGTCTGATTGAGACCATTGTAAAAAGTATCCATTTGCATTAACTCGGTAAAACCGTGATGCGGACACTTGCGAAGCAACTCTTTGTAACGATCCCATGCCTCCCCGAATGATTCATCAAATCTCTGAGAAAATTTCATTATCTCATTCTTAAGACTTGTGGTTCGGGATGGAGGATAGAACTCGTTAACGAACTTGGTGACAAGATCTTCCCATGTCTCTAAAGAACGAGGGGGTTGTTTCTCAAGCCAATTCCGGGCTTGTCCCTCTAGAGAAAATGGGAACAGAAGAAGCTTGATAGCTTCATGTGGGACATTCTTGTACTTGATGGTAGATGCAATCTTGTTAAACCATCGAATGTGCGCATGAGGATCATCCCGCTCAAAACCATAGAATTGGCTTTGGGTTACTAGATTAAGTAACCCGGTTTTGAGCTCGAAAGTGTCAGCCACGATGGCTGGGACAACAATGGCATCTCCGTAACCCTCGATGGGTGCTTGGAGAAGCTCATTCATAGGTTTGTCTTCTGCCATTTCGACAGGAGGTGGTGGTGGTAGACGTTCCTCAGTCACGGCTGAAGGAGCTGAACGTCCTCTACGTCTACGAGGAATCTTTCCAAGTTCAGAAAGTGGACTTGTAGAGCTGGAAGAACGAGTGCGCATGCACTAAGTATAAAAATCAATTTTCAAAACAAATGAGGCAAAACAACAAGTGAACTTAACCAATAATCACAAATGAAATGGCTTCTTTGAAAAAGGTATACCAAATCACAAATGACACAAAGGCAAGTTTTAAATCTGATGTTCGGGAACTTATTATGGTCGCACCCCCAGTTAGGTAGTGCACTGCCTTGATTTGCGGTGGTTGATTTTTATGTATATATTAAGTACCACTGAAAAGACGTAGGTAAGATTTGTGCAAAGGGTTCAAAAACTTTTGGATAATATTTTTTGGTATCGTCTCGTTTAACCAAATCGTACTGTTTTAAGAATCACCTTAAAGACAATACAAGATAGAAAACGCTACGATTGTTTTGTTGTTTTATATTTTTTTGGTGCTTTTAACACTTTAGGAAAAGTGCTAATGAACTTTTTGAGGTTTTCTTATAACTTTACAAAAAACTTTTTACAAATGATGGGTTATGTGCAAGAATGGGTCTGAAAAAGGCTAAACACACGCTAAAGCCTCCCCGGCAGCGGCGCCAAAATTTTGGTCTGTGATAAACTAGTCAAGTCTAAATCACTCAAGCCTGCCACTTGTGAATGGCATACCGTAATCAGCTTAAAACTGCTTAAGCACGAATGCAATGAAGATCTGGGGAATATAGTGTTTCCCCGGGTCGTTATGTCCCACGGAGACTCAATGGTGTGTCAAAACAAACTCAGATGATAGAATGATCACTAAGGATAGTAATCAGTAAAGGTTTTGATTGAGAAATTACACTACTGATTGATTGGAATGGAATAGGATACAGAACTGGAAAACACAACAATCAGATAAAAGAAACGTAAATACGTACGTTTAAAAACTACGTATACGTACAAAATAAAAAGTGAAAACTAAGAAATAAAAGGCCTAAAAATATGAAAATAACATTTTTGAAATCCTAAAAATAAAAGAAAATTATTAGAAAAAGAAAATTATTTTTAACACTATTTAATTAATTATTATTAATTAAAAACTATTTTAACTATTTAATAAATACTCTAAAATAGAAGAAAATACAAAATAAGGCTAGAAAAATAAAATTATTATTGAGAAAAATCTAAAATATTATAAAACTAATTTTAAAACTAAAAATATATTTTTCACACTTTTTATCTAATTATTACTAATTAATTATTATTTAAAATACACTTAAATACTAGAAAATATAAAATAAACTTAAAAAAATAAAATTTTAACTTTGAAAAATCTAAAATATGATAAAACTAATTTTAAAACTGAAAAGTTATTTTTTATGCTTTTTAATTATTTATTACTAATTAATTACTATTTTTAACTATTTAAAATTATAATAAATACTAAAAAGATAGAGAAAAATATGAAACTTTTTCTAAAAATACTATATGATGACAGAAAACTAAGAAAAATAGAAAAACATGATTTGCTTATTAATAAGATGAAAAGAAAAATCAAAAAGCTAAAAAATATTAAATAAACGCTATCACTATTTTTATATTGATGTTTTTCTGGATTTTCTTTTTGAAAACTACTTTAATACTGAAAATATGAAACTTTAATGAACACAAAAATTTTACAAATCACAAATAAGCTGTTTTGACAAGCTTATGGACCAACAGATGTGATTAAGAGCTTATTTTGTGGAATAAGCTCAAACAAGCTTGAAAACTGGAAACAAGAGTGGAATATGATTCAAACAAGCTAGATAAACTGAAATGAGGCTAAAAGATACAAATAAGCACTCTGAAAAGCTAAGAACAAACAAATAAGCACTTATGATAAAAACAGAAATGGGACAAACTTTAAGCTTAGAGCAGCCCTACCTATTAAGCTTCAAATTGAAAAGCTAAACTAGGGTTCTCAAGGTGGCTAGGTTGGCTACCCAAAGAACCAAAAATCACAAGACAAGACCAACAAACAAGCTCTGTGCAAGCTTTTCAAGTTGGTCCAACCAACTGTGCACAGGGCATGTATGCAGACATGGTACTCAATATAAGCCAATAGTTAAGCACTTAAACAGCTGATTTACACAGAACTAATATTTTTATAATTTTGTTTAGCAACCAAACTTTGATAATCCAAAAGCTTATAAGCTGAATCTTACTAATGAACACACAATGAAAATATCTTTTTTATTCAAAAACGACCAAGTTGGAAATTTGACTTTTTAAGAAAACTAGCTAAGTTGACCAAAATGAACTTTAAGTTGATTACAATCACTGATTATGTTATGTTAAGGTGTAATAAGACTAACTTGAGCAAGATTAACAACTTCCTAACACAGAATCATGATCATGAATCCTAAAAATCAAACAGTGAGCTCATACGATGAGATCAAATGCACTTTGACTTTTGCTTGAATGAGTACTGAATTTCTTGACTTCTTTGAGATATTATGACCAAGTGTAACTCTTGACAACAACAATTACAGCCTTTATCAAACTCTAACACAGGTTCACTACTCAAATTCAAACAAGCTTATATTTGACTGTTTGGGTGATTATAAGAACAAAACAAAGCTTTAACCCATGAAACTGCTTGCAGACCTTACATAATCATTAAATAAGATTAAATAAACATGAAGCAACAACATTAACAACATTAAGCACAAGAACTATGATAATGCTATTTTAACTGTCAAATTAAAAAAATTTGCTAATTACTAATTTAAAAGAACAAACCACTGGTTTTAATGCTTAAACACACTTAACTATATCTAATGAACAATAAGAAACAGAAATATAAGCTAATTAACAACTACAACAGTAAAATGCCAAAATGATCAAAAGAGCTCACAAAAGCTTCCAAGCTTAAAACTGAGAACCAGGACCAATGAACACCCCTATTAGCTTACCACTAAGCTTCTAACCCAAGGCCATCCATAATTCACCCTGCTCCAGCTGTGTACACCATTTCCAACTGATTTTTGAATTTTCACTAATTAATTTGTATTTTTGGTGATTTTCTGATTTTGCTTCTAAACTGAGTTTTAGTGTTTCTAATAGCTTAGAAAAGCTATCTAGGAGCTTATGTGTGCTATTTCAGTCCCAAACAACAACTTTCAACAACATTAACACATAGTGAGAATTTTGAAATGAAAAATGCATAAACTGAATTTCAAACTTGAATACTGAAATTGATAATTGCAAAAGGTTGTAAATACACTGAGATAACTTAAAGAAGTACTTGAAAGCTTAAGTTTATACTGAAATTTAAATTTTAACTAAAAACGACATAGAAAAGTAAAAGTTACACTAGATGATTTGATACAATGCATCTCCACTCCTCTTTATAGACTTTAGTGACTTCTCTTTGACCTCTGAATCTTTCCCACCACTCCTGAGCCATTGGATTGGCTAGAACCATCATATCCGTCCACTTGTAGTTTTGGCGCCAAATATTTCTTCAAAGCAGGTTTGAGCAATTAATGGATTTGGTTCAATCAATTAAGGATATTTGGGTGTTAGTGGAGGTGGAGGGGACAAGGTATGGTGAGTGAGGTTGAAAAAGCAGTAAACTGCTCTGGTTTCTGGTTTTACAGTGTTGTGTGAGAGGGAGATGAACAATGCATAGTTTTGGCGCGCGTGGGTTGTTTGACCGAAGCTTTGACCGGGGTTTTAATAACACAAAAAGGGGGGGTCACAATTGGGTGTGGCAGGGGCCAAAATGGTTCTGACCTAGCTCAAGGGTCATGGGGTCAAGGGTCAACTCCAAGTTGGGTTTGGGCTAAACATTGGATTGGGCTTATGTTTGTTTTGGGTTTAGTATTAAAGGATCCGTTTGGTTTAAGCTTAGTACACAAGGACTAAATATGCAAATTATCCAAACTTGAGGGACTGATCTTGAAATTTTTCCAATGCTCTCACAAGGACCAAACTTGACAAACATTGATAGTGCAAGGACCCTTTTTGCATAAAAATTCCATTTTAAAACATCCAAGGACTAATTTTGCAAATTTTCAAAGTTAAGGGACCTTTCTTGCCAATTGACCAAAGAATCATTCAAGGATCATTTTTTTACAACTTAGAATACTTCAGGGACCTTGAATGACAAAACTTTACATTTTTTTTTATTTCAGGGACTAGATTTGACAACTTTCAAAACTTGGGGGACTAAAACTGCCAATTTTGCAAACTTGAATCATTTTTCATCTGATTTTGATATTTTTGCATTTAAAACACATAAAACACTGATTTGTGATATTTTGATCATTTTGATGTGTTTCTGAGTGTTTTCAGATGATTCTGCAGTTTAGATTGTACAAAAATGATGAGTATTTAGACACTCATCACCCACTATCTACAAGGATGCCCATGAATTTGTCAAACCTGTGACGCTTGTCAACGTCACGGGAATATCTCACAAAGAAATGAAATGCCGCAAAACGCCATTCAAGTGTGTGAGATTTTTGACATCTGGGGCATTGACTTTATGGGGCCATTTCCTTCTTCTCGCGGTAACAAATACATACTCGTGGCCGTTGACTACTTGTCAAAATGGGTTGAAGCTAAGGCTTTGCCTACCAATGATGCCCGAGTTGTTGTGAAATTCTTAAAATCTCTTTTTGCTAGGTTTGGAACTCCACGAGCTATAATCAGTGATCGTGGTACGCATTTTTGCAATGACCAGTTTGATAGAGTCATGCAAAAGTATGGTGTAACTCACCGTCTCTCTACTGCGTATCACCCCCAAACAAGTGGGCAAGTGGAAGTTTCCAACCGGGGGATAAAAAGAATTCTTGAAAGGACAGTAGGTGAAAACCGTGCTTCTTGGTCGGATAAGTTAGATGACGCACTCTGGGCCTTCCGTACAGCTTATAAAACACCCATTGGGTGTACTCCATACAAGCTTGTATACGGGAAGGCATGTCATCTGCCGGTTGAGCTTGAGCACAAGGCATATTGGGCCTTGAAACATGCCAACTTTGATATTCAGACAACTGGTGATCACCGGAAAGTTCAAATGAATGAATTAAATGAACTCCGTGATCAAGCATACGAGAACTCTTTGATCTACAAACAAAAGACAAAGAAGATTCATGACTCAAAAATCAAAAACCGCGTTTTCAACGTCGGTGATCGAGTCCTTCTTTTCAACTCAAGATTGAAGATTTTCTCGGGAAAACTAAAATCCCGCTGGTCTGGACCATTTACCATCACTAAAGTATTTCCATATGGAACCATTGAGTTATCTCAACCCGATGGTCCAAACTTTAAAGTGAATGGTCATCGGTTGAAGCATTATTTTGGAGAGGACATTCCTCCTGTGGTTGTCCCGGATTTACAAACTTTCCCCATGAACCAATGAATGCGGGGATCGAGTCAAGCTAGCGACTCGGGAATCAAAAACAGTAGCATGCCATATGGGTTTTCACCCAATATTTCTGACTTCTTTCTATCTTTCTACCACCCTAGTGTGGGGGGGGGGGGTTGCCCCACATGTTGTGTATATATATAAGTTTCAAAAAAAAAAAAAAAAAAAAAAAAAAAAAAAAAAAAAAAAAAAAAACTTTCAAAATAATGGCCGTAGTATTTCCCTTTTACGTTCTCAGTTTTGGCATAACCGCCGGTACTTTGAATATTGAGGGCAATATTCATTTCTAAGTGTGGGGGGGAATTCTCACGAATTTTATCATGTAATTATACCGCCTAATTCCCCCATTTTTGGCCAAAATTTTTTTTTTTTTTTTTGGAGTAAGTGTTTTACACTCACTCATCTTATGGTTATCAGTCCGCCTTGTCTAATAAACAAAAGGATTGGTTAATCCAGGAGCAAACGGCTCTTGGTAAAGATATCTCAAATCCGTTGACGGCTTGCAATTTGCCCAAAATTGTATGGTATTCAGCTCACCATATCTTTAATTAGTGAAGAGTTGGCTAGCCCGCAAGTTTATGGCTTGTGGTAAAGGCAGTGGAAAAACCATAATTGGTAATCAGCTCACCAAAGATAATATTGATAATTTATCTAAGAGTTGGCTAGTCCAGAAGCAAACGGCTTCTGGTAAAGACAAATCAAATCCGTTGGAAGCTGGTGATTTGCTCAAAATCATATGGTTATCAATGTACCATAGTTCTTACTTGAACTGAAACATTTGGCTACTCCAGAAGTAATGGCTTTTGGTAAAGAGATTCAAATTCATTAAGTTTTTCTCAAAATATTGCTAGGGACTAGCAATAGTTTAGTGTGTGGGATTGATGAGTGTGTAAATACTCATCATTTTTGGTTAAATCTGAACTGCAAAACGTTTAAAAATGCTCAGAAATGCATCAAAATACTGAAAATATCTCAAAGTTGCATTTTATATGTTTCAGATGCAAAATGTTTAAAATCAGATGAAAAATGAGCTAAGTTTGCATAATTGGCAGTTTCAGTCCCCCAAGTTTCAAAAATTGTCAGAAATAGTCCCTGAGCACTTATTTCAAAAGAAAAGTCACCAAAGGTCCTTTTAAAATCATAACTTGTCAAAATTAGTCCTTTGGTGAAAAATATCAAAAGTTTTGAGAAATTACAAATTTGGTCCTTCAAGTTTAAAAATTGGCAAAAATGGTCCTTGGAAATTTGAAAATGTCAAGTTTGGTCCTTATACTATTGGAGCTTATCACTTTTAGTCCCTTGGAGCAACTTTGCAGAATTGGCAGCATTGGTCCCTGTATTTTCAGAAATTACAAATAGGTCCTTGTGTTATTAAACCCTTAATACCCTTGGTCCCTTGTCATAACCAAATGACCCCCTGCCATAGCCATTTGGACCCTTTGTTTTGGACCCCCTTTAATATTAAAACCCCAGTCAAACCCTCTGGTCAAACTAACCACTACCCGCCTTTTTTTCTTTCTTCCCCACTTGATACCCTGCAACACTCAAGCATCCCATCCCCCCAGCTCATCACCCACTCACCTTGTTCCCTCCACCTCACCAAACTCCAAGAAGCATTTAATGCTTCTTCACCCCCCTCACTCAACCCCCAACTGGCATAAAACCTATTTCCCGCCAAAATGCATCAAACGGCCAAAATGGTCCCAAGTGATCCAATGGTCCTAAAACCAAGTGGGATTCACTCAGAAAGAGGAGAGAAGCAGAGTTGGGTATAAAAGAGAGAAGAAATGCAAGAAGAAAGGTAGTAGTTAGTTTAAATTTCAAATGTATGTCGTTTTTAATATATAAGTTTTAGTTAAGCTTAAAAATTGTTATCTTTTGTATCTATGTACTGAAACTCAAGTTATTTTATCAATATAAGTTCATTTCAAGTGTTAATTCAAGACTTCATTTAAGCTTCATATTTTTGAGTCCACTGTTGTATAATTCAGTTTCAAGTTATCATATTCAAGCTTTGAGAA
The DNA here is from genome assembly GCA_019973895.1 of Chrysanthemum seticuspe. Taxonomy (NCBI): domain Eukaryota; kingdom Viridiplantae; phylum Streptophyta; class Magnoliopsida; order Asterales; family Asteraceae; genus Chrysanthemum; species Chrysanthemum seticuspe. The sequence continues at coordinate 664,811 of BPTQ01000008.1, read as the reverse complement.
TCTTATTTTCCAGTTCAAATAAGCTCATATAAGCTGCTTAAAGCTTTTTGTGAGCTTAAAAATCAATTCCAAGTAATTTTAGTATCCGGTCAACAAAAGTCAAATCTTGTTGAAAAGTGGTTCAAGCAGAAATGGAAATGGAAATGGGTGATGCAGCATGAATTTGGGTTGAATTTAAGTTGTTTTATGGGTTAGAATAGGATAGTGGTACTTGTGTTCCTTGGCAAGCCATAATGGCTAGGACAAATGTGAGTTCATTTTCAATATCATTGCATAATTGGTATCTGTGGTTTAAATCAGTTTCTTTCTGTTGATTAAGTTGTATTTAGGTCACTTAGATTCATTTTGATTGTCTG